>VWPU01002277.1:0-48471 GCA_013398955.1 Callaeas wilsoni
TCCGTGCTGTGGTCAGTGCTGTCATCATTGCTGTGGTCCGTGCTGTGGCCGACGTGATCCCCACAGTCAGGTGCTCCTCTGACCTTCGCTGTTTGGACAGTCTGTCAAACCCTATAAAGGCCCAGGGACAGTCATTAACCTCACCACGAGCCCCTTGCAGTGCTCCCCACCACCCCGCTGTGTCTGCACCTGAGTTGTTTGCCCACCTGCTCACCCAGCAAGGGCCAGCCAGCACCGTCAGCTGCTTCCAGCGCCCCGGGGATCCTCTCCGGCCTCGGGGTGTCCCTGCACAGCCACAGCAGCGCCACAAAGACAGGCCCTCGGGCACCAGAGTCAGCTCCCTCAGGTACTGCAGGCCCACGCTCCTGCCGTCCTTCACCAGTTCATTAATCAACACCGAGATAAGGGTGAGAAACGTGGCCGAGGCAGGAGGAGGCAAACAGAGACTGGAGAGGGAGTCAGGAGACCTGGAGAGAAAAGAGGGAGATGCAGAGGGCACAGAGCAAATATGGGGGGAGAGAGGAGAAAGAGGCACAAAGAGCAAACAGACCAAAGGCAGAGAGGCAGAGAGACACTGAACCCAGCTGAGAGTGAGCACAGAGAGGGAGCAGACAGCAGGAACAAGAGAGGGACGGCAGAGAAGCACAGAGAGGCCCAGAGGGAGCAGAGGGCGAGGACAGAGAGAGCAGAGGCAGGCAGGAGAGGCACAGGCTGGGATCAGACAGCAAAGAGGCACAGAGATGGGGGAGTGAGGCAGCAGAAAGGCAGTCACAGGGAGAAAAGAGGGGTGAAGGAGAGAATTCAGAGCTAAAACACACACAGAGGGCGCAGGAGGCACAGAAGGGGAGCTGAGAGGCAGAGAACCTGTGCGGAGAGTCCACATCCTGCTACCCACCTCTTCTCTTGAGGCAACGGGAACCAGCTGCCCTCGTGCTGCCCCAGAACCCCAAACTCCTCTGCTTCTTCTGCCCTACATCCCAGCCCATTCCATGGCAAACCTGCCAGACCCACACTCCAGCCTCAACCTGTGCCCTCAGCTCTGGTGTGCCCCTGCTTGGCACCCCAAAACTCCCTCCCCACCCCTCCCAGGGACTCTTTACAGCCTTGGTGTCCTTCCATCCCCCGCTGCTGCTCCCCATCCTCGCCCCCATCACACAGGAGCCGGTGCTTACGAAGGATTACAACACTTTTTATTCCCACGCAGCCATTTCACAGAGTACAAACACAAGACAAGACACCAACACAGACAGCCCCCCCACACCCACCAGCACCCCAAGGCTGCTCCCCGCTCGTCCACCAGGCACTTCAGTGCTGCCCTGTGCCCGCAGACCCCAACCCTGCTCTGACCCCCAACCCTTGCACACCACGCAAACACGGCAGGGAATTCCATCCCTCCCTCCTCTGACTCTTGTTCCTGCCCACCAGAAAGCACCTCTTTCCAATTATTGGCACCAGCTTGTCACTACCACAGCGCAATCCGAGATTACCGGACCCTCATGGATGAGTTTGGGTCTCTGAACCAAACCTCAGCACCACCTCTGCTCCAGAGAGTCAGAGGGTGACACGGTCCCAAGGTGTCACAACATCCAGCAATGGCAATGCATTGCTCTGGCCACGACCTGTGCCCCAACACCTACCTCTGGTTGAGTCTGTGAGCTCACAAGACCCTGGTGGCAGCTCCCAAGGACAGTGGAGACCTGCAGCTGTCCATGTGAGGGGACAGCGCGTGCTCCATCCTGTCCCACACTACCAACAGCAGTGTGGGCCATCTACAGTGCACCCCACAAGGGAAAGCCTGGGAAAAGCTGCAAAACCCCTCCTTGAGTCCACATCAATGATGGAAAGCTGCAAAAAAACCCCAAACCCCAGTCCCACATCGCTTCTGGTGAACATCCAGCTCTGTCTTGCCATTGCTGCCGCTGCGCCGGCCGCGTGTCACCGTCACGTCCGGGTCCGCGTCCCATCGCTCTGCCCGTCACGTCCCTTTGCCTCCTCGCAGCATGGCCGGGTTGGCAGCAGTGTGGCCACTGCGGGGGGGCTGTCTCCTACCCTACAAAGACTCAGGCTGGCGCGAGAACAGTTTTTGGCTGGGCGGCGGGGCCGCGCCTACGAGGTCAGGTGCCGCGGAGCTGAGCGCAGCCACAGCCACAGCTGGGCCGCCACCAGGAGGGTCACTCGGGCACGGTGCTCCCCTGAAGAGCTGGAGGCTGCCAACACAACAAGACCCACGTGAGCCGGGGCTCTGGCACACATGCAGCGGGTGCCTCCCTCCCAGATGCCCCTCAAATCATGCCAGTCTGGGGCCCACCCAAGTGCCCGAGCTCATTGCTGGGCCCCCAGACTGTGCCCGTGGCATTTACTCTACCCTGCCCTGCACCCTGCAGGTGCCATCACCTCCCTTGCAACTGCCTGCCAGCTCTTCAGACAGAACCTGCCAGCAGTGGCCTCATGGCCCTCAGGTGACAGGGACAGTGCGCATCTGGCTCCCTGCCCTCCACGCCCCTCCTGTCTGCAACACACCACATCTCCCAGCCACCTCCCCCGTGCTGCTCATCCCACAGCCCCTCGGTTTGGGGGTGGCAGTCCCCTGCTGTGCCCACCCCGACCCGGTACTTGCCCCTGCAGCTCTTGCCGTCCCCTTGCAGCGTCCCTGTCACGCAGCTGCACAAAGGCCCGTCCGCCCGGCTCGTGCAGATCTGCTCACAGCCTCCGTTGTCCTCGCACCAGTCTGATCCTGGGCACAGACAGCAAAGGGGGACACCTGAGTCATGCTCCCACACCCCGAGCCCCTGATCCTCAGCTGCCTGAGGCTGGGATGGCAGATAACCCCCCCAGCCTTCCCTGGGGTCCCACACTTACGCTTCCTCCTGATAGGCCCCACTGAGAGGATCTGCTCCTTGGACTCCTCGGTGAAGGTGCTGGCCATCCTCGTGTGCTGAGGGCAGTTCTGCTTGGGGATAAACACCACCTCCGTCACCCTCAGCCTCTGCCCAGGCCCTCTCTGTGCCCCTCCAGCTGTCCCAGCTCCCAAAGGCACCTGGAACTAGGCTCAGAGAGCACAGGTCCCAAGGTGACCTGCCTGTGGCAGAGCATGTCCTCCTCATACCTAGAGGGACACACAACCCTCCCATCTCACCCCTAGGGCTACGTCTCAGGTCACCTCTCTGATGCCACATCAGCAGGGCTCACTGCACTCTGGAAGAGCCCTTCAAACCGAGCATCCCTCCCTCTGCACTTGCCCCACTCACGATTTTGCAGGAGTATTTCTCGGAGTCGCAGAGGGAGACGGCGCAGTGCAGGTGAACCTCGTCGTAGTCCCCGATGAACTTGAAGACGGTGACGTGGAAGCGACACGTCAGTGACACCCCGTTCTCCTCTATGCCAATGGTGTTGTCCTTCATGTTTTGGCACCTGTGCAAAGCACTGGTGCTCAGCACCACCCTCCTGTGACTGGGACCCTCTCTCAAGGGGGTCCCTGTCCCCACAAGGCCCCTCACCCCAGGTCCTGCAGTGGGGTGCTTAGATCCTGCCATGGCTTGTCTGGACAAGGACATCATGCCCAGCCTCTGCAACCTCTCTCTGGCATCCCCAGCTTGTACTCCCACTTCCCAAAATGCCTGTGCCATGATCCATATTCCCCTGTCTCCTGCAGATAGGTGTTGTCCACAGCATCGTTAACACAAGGAAAGTGCTTCTCTCTGCACCTGGTACTCTGTCACATGCAGGGCTTCTGGCTATGTCTACACCAAGCAAATTAACTCCTGCTCTAACAACACTGCTCCTCACCCTTTCCAGCTTTTGATCAACCATCTCATTGGCCAAAAGGTCCCTGCTCCACATGATGCCACCACCCTTCGAGCACCAAGAGACACCATGAAAACCAACAGGGCTCGTGGTCGCTCACCCTCCCTCGATGATGAAGTAGCGCAGTTTGTCGTTGCTGTCCCGCGAGGGGGTGGCGTAGCACTTGTTCAGCATCAGGATCAAGTGGTTGGAGTCAGCCCCCACCACAAAGACCCCCACGTAGAGCACGTCCCGGGTGGTGAGCACCACCTCGCCCTGCCGGTACGGGTGCTTGTAGGACGAGTTCTTGTACAGGGCCATCTTGGTGGTGAAGCTCCCTTCCTGCGTCGGCACTGTCAGGTTAATCACGCTAACAATGACAAAAAAATACTGGCTCAGATGGTGGAAAGGTTTTGGAACCTCCAAATTTTTGCCTTGCTTCAGAACCAGCACTGCCTCACCCATCTGTGTAATGGGCCCTGCTCCTACCTGAGCATTGGCCGCACAACAGAATCCAGGGAGATCTTGATGTCCAGCTCATAGGCACAGGAAAACTCCACGTTGATGGTCCTGTCCCGGGTGATGATGTTGCCCGTGTTGTTGGCGCTCTCAATCCACACTGTGTTCTTGTACACTATGTGAGTGCTGTTGGACTGCAGAGGGAACACAGGGCACTGCTAAATTCCAGCTGTCCCCGCTTCCCTGCTCCTAATGAGCACCTCTAAATGAGCTGTGGGACAAGGGCCCTGCTGCCCCTCCACCTATGGCCAGAAAGGTCATGGAATGGTGAGCCTTGGAATTGCATCCTTACTCTACAAAACCTTCCTGTGTTCTCCTTGACCCCCAGCCCATTAAAGTACCTCCCAAGCATCACTTGCACTGACCTGCCCCAACCCTGGCATTCAGCCGGGCTTCACTGGAGGACTGTCTCACACTCCCAGGCCTGTGTGCCCCATGTCCCAGCTCACCTGCACCAGGTTGCCACAGTTGCCTTTGGTGTTGTTGATCTGGAAGGAGATGAAGTCCTCCCCTTCGATGCCGGGGCAGTGGCGGTCATTGACCCGCACGCCCTCACGCTCAAAGCCCAGCTGGAACAGCTTGCACTTTGAAATGGACACCTCCATTTGGGCGGCCTTGCAGGTCACCTCTGCATCAATGATGTCGTGGGTGGCTGGAGAAGATGAGACAGCTTCAGATCACCACAAATGGCCCACTGGCATTTCTCTACACCACCAGAAATGGGCTGGGATCTTCTGTGGTGTGCCCTGCCTATCCTACATCCCTGCTGCTCAAAGTGCTCCCAAGACAGAGATTCCCATAATGTGCACCCCAGAACAGCTATTCCCTGCTCTCTGCTCCCCTGCTGAACTGTGCATGGTTAGGAAAATCTGTCTTGCCAGAGGTCACAGCCCTCAGCACATCCCATCCCAAAGTCCCTGTGGCACGATGGCCCAACGTGGAGCTCGGCACTGACCCCAGAGCCAGGAGCAGAGGACTCACTGTTCCCATAGGGCGGGGGCTCGATGCAGCCGCACAGCTCCCCGCCGTTGTCCAGCTCGCAGGTGCGGTTGGGGCAGTCGGCGCCCACGCAGGGATCTTCCACCACTCCTGCTAAACAGCACAAGACACAGCACAAACACAACCTTTACCCTCAGACCACAGGGCAGCCACCTCCAGCCCCTCCCGCCCAGCAGGACATGGCTCCCCTCGACCTGGACAGCCCCTGGTGCTCTTACAGCAATTCTCCTTGTCGATCCACTCGGTGCCCAGGATGCCGAAGGTCCGGCAGGCCTCTCCGTAGGCAGCCAAGGAGCCGCACAGCTGGACCTTCTTGTGGTTGTAGCAGCCATCCAGAAAGCAGGACTCGTAAAAGGGCAGCGGGTCTAGGAGGCCGTAGCAGGGCTGGAAGAAGCCTTTCATGTCGGTCAGCTTCAGGCAGTAGCTGTCACTCTGCAGCTCCTGGATCTGGACGTTGTCACAGGAGGCGGCGTATTGCGAGTACTGCAGCTCGTTGCAGCTGTGGGCACCAGACACGTCGTGGGGGCTCCTTTCATGGCCAGCCCTGCTCCCATTCCCGCTCCCACCTGGTGGGAAAGGGCTGTTTGCCCACTCACCTCTTCTGCATGCCGTTGGTTTTCCAGCTCTGCGCCAGCACCACGCTGCTGACGGCCGGCTTGCCCCGCAGCGTGGCGTAGTCGTCGGTGCGGTCGCCGTTGAAGTTGCCGCAGAGGCCGCACACCTTGTTCTGCAGCCGCTCCCCGATGGTGATTTTGATGACGTTGAAGCCGTTGTAGCGGATCTGGATGTCGGGGCTGGAGTCAATGACCAGGAAGCCCTCCTGGCTGAAGATCTTGGTGGACAGCCCCGTGACAAAGGGGATGCTCACGTGGCTTCCATTCACCTGGCGTGAGAGAAGGACACGAAGCTGACGTCCCTTCCACGTCCTCTGCCTACGAGTGTGGGCATGAGCCACTTGTAAATGATTCCACGGCTGCTTCCCACTACCCCAGCTGTGAAAACATTGACGGTAGTCTGGAGCCCTTGTGGACACGATCATGCAGCCTGGACTGCCATCCACTATTCCCTCCCAGCCCACCTCTGGAGGGGCTGGACATCCCTAGGAGACCTCACCTTGACGGTGTTCCTGTCACTGATGAGGATCTGCTCCTCGTTGATGTAGAAGTACACGGGGGAGATGATGGTGAGGTTGGGCGAGGACCACTTGTCGAAGTTGATGATGAGCTGGAAGGAGAAGTCGGGCAGCTTCTGGCAGATGGTGGAGAGGACGAAGGCGCAGTTGGCGGGGAAGCGGAGGAAGGCGCCGTCGAAGGTGCGGAAGACGCCGCCGCCGGCCGCCAGGCAGAAGGAGCTGCGGGTGCTGAAGCAGCCGCGGATGCCGTTGCGCAGCGCGCACTCCTCGTCCGACTTGCAGTGCCGCGGGTCGCACTGGATCAGGTTGCGCCGGAAGCAGCGGCACCGCCGGGTGCAGTCCCCGTTCCAGAAGAGCTGCTTGGGCTGGAAGAGGGACCCATCACCGGCTGCCCCATCACCCTCTGAGGATGTTTGGGACAAGGTTTACACCCGTCTGTCACACAACAAGCAAAAGCAGGAAACGAGGACAGAGGAAAAGGTGCAAAGAACGCGCTGGCAGCTTGCACCTACCTTGCAACGTCTCTGCTACCCACACACACCTTTGCACTGCCACCACAGCCTCCCTCACCTCTTGTGCACACACAGAAACCACAGTGCTTAATACCCCCTTGGCCTCTTTCTTGCACCCTGCCAGCCACCAACCCACCTGCAAGGAGCCCCACATGACGGTACCCCAATACTGGCTCCTCATGGAGTAAAGACACCTTACACAGAACAGTTTCACTGGCACAAAATAGAACCCACTAAAATGTGAGCAACGCTGTAAGCACAGCACTCTGCTGCATCAAACTCCTCAGGAGACATCCAGTAGCTATGAAAAAGCAAATTTCATGTGAAACACTAAATCTAGGATGTGTGAATACCTAGCACAATGTGATCATAGAGTACTGGACTTTGGCACTCATCAAAGAATCTTCCCAGTCACCACCCTTCCCTCCATCCCAGCTCCACCAGCTCTCTCCTGTGCTTGACACCAAGGTCACCTTCACCCAACAACTGCATAATGATTTTTTTGGATAGAATGCTCTTTATGCAGCACACCATGGAAGGACATCCCTCTCTTCTCTAGCCCTGCTACCAGCCCAGCCTGTCATCCCTGCTCAAACTCTGCCCAGAAATATCACCCAGAGGGAGGGAGCAAGCCCCGAGAGTCCCGTACCTCGTAGTATTTGCCATCAGAGTAGCAGCCACAGTTGTGGGGCAGGATGCAGCTCTTGCCATTGAGGACATAGCCGGGGTCACACTGACAGCCCTCCACGCAGTAGTGGCTGCAGTCGCTCTTCAGCCGGATGGCGGCACATCGGGGCTGGCACAGGGACACGCAGCTCTCGTAGTGGCTGTTAGGGGGACAGCTGACAGCTGAGCAGAGGACAAAACAGATGCAGATTAGCTCCACGGTCAAAACCAACCTGGCTCCCCACCAGGGACTGATTCAGACCTGTCCTGCGTGGTGCCATTCTTTGGCCACGCCACCCCATGAGAGCGGGGCCCCTGAGCCATGAGCTTGTTAAAAGGAAAAAACAGCACAAATTTAATTTTCAGTCTCGTTAGCAAAGACAATTACTTCCCATCTGATTTGCCAGACAGATTGGCTGCCAGGGAGGCATGCGGTGCCCATCCTCAGGAGCCTGATTGAACAGCACATCGTCATCTTATTGACAAGGGGCCGCAGCTTCATTAGAGCAAACAAGTGCTGCTGGCTTTGAGGCTGACTAATTTAATCCCTAGTTAACAGTAGGGGGATGGCTGATGTCTTCTGAGCGTGAGGCTTCCTCCTTTCCATCCCTGTACCTTCTATGTTTGCAGTTTCCCCTTTTCCATCCCAGTCCCTTCTGAGCCTGAGGCTCCCCTTTTTCCATCCCTGCTCCTGATGTACCACATGCAGTTTGTAACAACTCCTAGAGAACATGGTGTCCCAGACTTCACCCACCTCACCCAGCAACCTTGGGAGGGGTTGGCTGCCAGGCCATTGGCCTCCCTCTCGCTGGCATCCCAGGAAAAGAAGGACCTGGAGGCAGAGTGGCACTTACAGCACGAAGTGAAGTTCCTCCAGCCAGTGATGGCAATGCCTTGGGTCTGGCACGTGCTGGCGTAGTTTTGCAGCCAGCTGCAGGCTGTCTGCATGGCCCCCCCGTCCACGCAGGTGTCGAAGAGGCAGTTCTTGTAGAAGAAGCCGGGGTTGATCTTGCTGTGGCACTTGGCAAAGACGCCACTTTGGCTGGGGATGAGGCTGCAGAGCTGCTGAGGCTTCCAGAAGCCTTCCACCTTGCCGCAGGCCGGGCAGCGGTCACCACAGCCCACGCGGCAGAACGCATCCCGCTTGGCCCAGCTCTGCACGAAGTCACTGATGCTGGTGGCCGGTGTCCCCCCCGCGGCCACCAGGTCGTCCTCGGGGTTGCCGTTGTAGCGGCCGCAGAGGCCGTAGGTGAGGTTCTGGAAGCCCCGTGGGATGGTGACAGACAGGAAGGTCTTCCAGTCGTACACCACCTTCAGCCCGAAGTCAGTCTCCACCACGATGTGGAAACCGAAGGCGAAGATGTTCACTTTGCCCTGGCCCAGCTTCAGGGGCAGGTAGAGACGCTCGTCGTTGATCTGCAGGAAGGAAACAAGGCACGCTGTGAGTGGGAATGATGGTGGGAGCTTCCACAGATGGACACAAATGAGGGCAGCTCAGCATTACCAGAGCAAGGTCCCCACCGGCCTCACCTCCACACCCAAAACAAGGCAGCCAAAACAAAAACCCCCTCCAAAAGTTGTGCCTGGCAGCACCCTCGGATGAGCCCAAGCATGACCTTCCTGACCCCCAGAAAAACTTGCAAGTCAAAAGGCCTCACGTCTAGGGAACTGCTCTGCAGTTTGGGAGTCACACCTGCAGAAATAACCACAGCCCTGTGGCCTTGCGCTCACCAGCACGGTGTATTTGTAGGCACGGTGGATGACGATGTGGTAATTAAAGACCTCCACTTCGACCTGTTTCACCCACAGGGCCAGAGAGGTGTCCCGATCCTCGTTCTTGGCCGTGACAGTGAACGCCGGGAATGTGTCCGAGCGCTCCACCCTGGGCCGGGAGATGGTGGTGCACAGCACCAGCTCACAGCTGCTCTGGAAGTCGAAGGAGTAGCCGTCAAAAGTCAGGTAGTGCCCGTAGCCCGAGATGATGCAGGAGGCGTCGGTGCGGACGTGGCAGTAGTAGAGGCCGTTCTCCTCCAAGCAGTACTCATCATCCTTGCAGGACACGTTCTCGCAGTACACGCTGTTGTCCGAGCCGTTGCAGTAGCACAGGAAGTGGCAGGAGATGTCCATCCAGAAGGTCTGGTTGGTGGCCAGCTGCCGGCCCTCGAAGTTGCAGCCGCACTCCCGGCGGGGGATGCAGCGGGTGCCGCGCAGGGCGAAGCCCTCGTCGCACTGGCAGCCCTCCGAGCAGGTGTCCCTGCACACGGGGCCCGAGGCCAGGCTCTCGCAGGTCTCCACGCAGCTCATGCACTCCTCAAAGTGGCTGTTCTCCGGGCAGGAGAGAGCTGCAGGGTTGGCAAACACAGAGCCTAAGCCCTCAGCTCCGACAGCATGGGGTGAGGAACAGGCAAAAAGTGGGTGGTGTCTGATTCAGGGGGAAAAGGGGAAACAGTCCCAGCATCTCGTGGCCACTGGCTTATCCCATTCCCTTTGCAGCCCCTTCTCCCCTCAGCCATCACCCCCCTCCCATCTCAGCCCTGTCCTGCCATGTGCCGAATGATGCCTCCTCCTGTTATTTCCCAAACAAACACCTCCCTGAATCCTCTGAGGCAGAGACAGGCACAGCCTTCCCACTATCTACTTCCACACTCCGGATTTTTCACATTTGCTTCTGAATTATGAATGTTCTCCCATCCACGGCAAGTTTACAGTAGCAGCTAAAACCCAGTGTTATTCAAATTATCCTCTGGTGGTGGCGTACGGCACCGCCAGACACCATCTGCGGCTCCGGAACGCTCCTACAGTGCACCATAAAACTTCTGCTGCCTCCTGAAATGCCACCCTGAAACCGCTTCCCTGGAAAATCTGTCTCTGCTGGCACCAGAACCTACTGCCTGTGATTCCAGCATCCCGCACGAAAAGCTGCTCCGCCTCTGCACGCCCACAAACCCCCAACAAAAAGACTCTGCCTGGGTTTGGTGGGTTCCAAACCCCTTCTCCCCACCTTGGGTGATGAAAAGCTTTGGTGGACTCACGGCAGAAGCTGTGGCTCCTCCACTGGCCGATGTCCACGTCGGCATTCTTGCAGGCACTGGCGTAGCGTGCCACAGAGTCGCACAGCTCCGACACGTTGCCCCCGCTCTGGCACAGGCGGAAGAGGCACGTCCTGTAGTAGGCCGAGACGTTGACCACGCTGTGACACTCCAGGAAGGAGCTGTTGGTGGGGTCATTGATGATGCCGCAGCTGGAGCGGCTCCTGTAGGACTTGAGCAGCTCCGAGTCATTGTTGCAAGCCATGAGCAGGTCCCCGCACTCGCCGTTGCAGATCTCGTCGAAGGTGGTCCAGCTCTCCAGGAAGAGCTCCAGGTTGTCCGTGAACTTGCCCTTGGGCAGGCTGAACTCGTCACTGGCGTTGTCGTTGAAGAGGCCGCAGAGGCCCCCGGTGCAGTTGAAGTAGGAGGTGGAGAGGCGGATCTCCAGGAGGCCGGAGTCGTAGTAGCTGATGGCCAGGAGCCCCTCAGACTCCATCACGGTGCTGTTGTCAGTCCGGTAGATTTCCAGGCGCCCAGAGGGGTGGAAATAGGGCAGCTGCACATCATAACCATTCACCTACAAGGAACAGGGTCAAGATGCTTCAGGGAGGGTCATGTGGCTTTGCCCAGCCACACTGTGCACACACACACACACACACACACACACACACAAAGTGTGTTTACACTCCCTGACCCAGACCCACCCTCCAAGGCCCAGAGCCTCCTCTGAGGCAGAGCATACAGCTGTATCTCTGATTTTTGCCCCACAAAAAAGCAATTTTTCTTCCAGGGAAAAAACAAGTTGCAGGAAAAGGAGGAGGCAGGAAAGGCTCCTCAGCAAACAGGAGGAGCAGTGCTGTGGCAACAACTTCACAGGCGCCTAAAGGGCCTCCACAGGATGTTTCAAGGGCCCCTGTGGTGTCCACAGCCACAGACCCATGAGCCCTACTCCACTGGATCACACCACAAGCCACCACCTCCCACCCTGTCCCTGGGCAGCACCTTTACCTTAATGTCTGACAGCCTGGTGCCTCCAATCTTCACCTCTTGGCCGACCACCTGGACCCGCACAACGCGCGGCCCATTGGGAGCGGAGCTGGCCTTCTTCTGGTTGATGTCCACCTCGATGAAGTCTGGCCTCTCCGGGCAGGTCTTGAGCAGCGTGTAGGACTGTTCCAGCGGGTAGGGGAAGGTGATGCCATCAAAGGTCTGCAGCACCTGGTCCTGCCCCACCAAACACACGGTCTCCCGCTTTGGGTAGCAGCCCCGGTAGCCGTTCTCGATGGTGCAGATCTCTCCCTCGGGGCAGGTGGTGTTGAAGCACCTGGCCTCCCCGCCAGCCTCGCAGTGGCACTGCACAGTGCAGCCAGGTGACGCCCAGAAGGACTCCCTAATGGCGTAGTAGCGGCCGTTCACGTCACAGCCGCAGCCCTGGACGGGGACGCAGCGGTCGGCGCTGAGGACGTGGCCCTCGGGGCACTCGCAGCCTTCGGTGCAGGGGGAGGTGCAGGCCAGTGGGGCCGTGAGGTCCGAGCAGGTGGCAGGGCAGCTGCTGGCACACACCGAGTACTGGCTGAGCTCTGGGCACCGCACGGCTGCCGCTGTGGGCGCAGAGGGGTGACAAACAGAAGGACCGTGTTACGGCACAATTCGGGGTCAGCTGCCCCTTTCCCACTGACCACAGCAGAGACAAGACAGAGTGACCCATGAGCCCCTCAGTGGTAGGACTGGCCCCTCCATTTCCCTCCCAGGGCTCCCTGGCTGGTCCTGGGCTTCTCCAAAATAGCCCCAGAGCCACCGAGCCGCCCACAGCTACTTAGGGCCGCAAGGATGGTGGACCAACCAACTAGCCCCCATTCCAGTCCCGCCTCCAACTCTCATGGCAGCTGATGATCTCCAGAGCAAGGTGGAGCTCCCACCTCATGCCTGGCTTGTGCCACACTTTTGCTGGAGCAAGAGTGTGATGCCATGGAGAGGAGGGACCAATCATTTCTCTCCTGACTCCCTCCACTTCAGGCAATCCCCTTCCTTGGATTTCCTCCCCCTCCTGTCACACACTCCTGGGCACACAGGCAAACCCCTGGCATTGCTCCTCTCCTCCCAAACACTCACCGCATCCCATCTGGCTCCGCCACTCTCCCACTGAGATGCCCAGGGCCTGGCACACGGTGGCATATGCCTGGATGGCCTGGCACAGCCCGGTGCCATTGTCTTTGGCACTGCAGAGGTCGTAGACACAGCTGTGGATGAAGGCAGTGGGGTCCACGACGGAGCCACACTCCCAGAGGGGCCCTCCGCTCTTGTTGATGAAGCCGCAGTACTCGGGGGTGAAATACAGAGCCTCGGTGGCGGGGTCGCAGAGGCTGCAATTCTCCAGGCAGCCCGTGGAGCACCTGCGCTCGGGATGTGGCACCTGCCAGCTCTCGCCCAGCTCCGGCACGGACGCGGCCACCCTCCCGTCCGAGCGCAGGATGTCGTCCTCGGGGTCTTTATTGTAATTGCCGCACAGCCCGCACGTTGCGTTGATGTACGAGCCCGGCACGGACACCGAGGCGTAGTGCTGTCCGTCGTAGGTCACCAGCAGGCCAAAGTCAGTCTCCAGGGCGGTGGACAGGCCACTTTGGTAGACCTTGATTGCACCCAGTTCCAGGGAGATGGGCAGGGACACCACCAGGTCGTCCACCTGCGGGGACAACACCCGGCGGCTGAGCCAGCAGCGCATGGAAGAGCAGAGCCCTCGTGCTGGGACACAGACAGGACAGCCCTGTTGTGGGGTCTTAGGGTAAGGATGTGCACAGAGGGACAGTCATCGGTAAGCCACAGCATTTCCTGTCACCCGTGCCCATTCCCCAGGACACAGGAGGCCCAGAAGCGCCATCCCGCGCTCTCCAGGCTGCCGGCGTGGTCTTGCTGCCGCCTCAGAGGAGTCGACCTGGCAAGTTCTCCCCTTCCAGCAGAGCTCTTACCTTTGCCTTCCCAAAGCCGCCCTTGGGGAGAACAATCTTGTGTGAGTAGACCTCCACAAAAATATCCCTCAGCCAGGAGACGGAGGAGCCGCCTCGGTTCTCATTCTTGGCCTCCACGTTGAAGTAGGGCAGCTGGGAGCCTGGCCAGCACTGCCTGGCGAGGAGGTAGGAGCAGGAACCCTGGAAGTGAAAGAGGAAGCCGTCGAAGGTGTGGTAATGTGGATCTCCGAACACCACGCAGGTGCTGCTCTCCACCGGCACGCACTGGAAGAATTTGCTCTTCGTCTCACACGCCTCAAAGGGGCCACAAGCCATGTCCTGGCAGAGGATCTCATTGTTGAAGTCCAGGCAGCGGCACTTGGTGGTGCAGTTGGCATTGTCCCAAAAGATCTCCCCTTGACGGAGAAACTGTCCTAGAAAGACAGAAAGGGAAAAACCCACGCTACATCACTTCTTGAAACAGAAACGCACTCTGAGCGCACCCTCGGGGGTTCTGCTGGTCCTGTGATGGAGAGCAGCACCGCCACCACCGTGTCCTGCTGCTGGGCTTCTCAGCTGCTTTGTTTGTGCAAAATCCCAGCAAGAGCCACTCAGTAAATCTCAAGCTTCGTTTCCGACGTGTGGTGCATCCTCTTTGAATCCTACCTGCGCCATGAGTCCCTGGAATGCTATGAGTGCTGTCACAAATCCAGGTCAGTGCTGCAACACGCAGGCCCAAAAACTTGAAGGCTATTCCATGCATTTTGAACACCCACCACTCTCATTCCATTTCAGTATTGCAGGGCACAAGAGGCATTTGTGATGTTTTCCCAAAGGAAAAGCCCCATTTGGAGGCAGTTTTCAGCACTTTTGCTGCACTTGCACCGTCCTCCAGCTTTGCTGTCACTTCCATGGTTCCCCTGCTCACATAACTCTGCTGGTCACAAAGTCACTCTGTCACCAGCAGCCCCAGGAGCAATTTACTCCCATTCAGGAAGAGCTCGTAGTAGTTACAACACCACAGAGCTGTTGATAAGCAGCTTCCACCCCACACACGAGCCCCAGCGGGAGCGCTGAGTGATCGCACAGCCCCAGACGGAGCAGACGTGTTACACCACCAGAGAGGGAGGGGGTTTGGCTGGTGAGAGACAGGAGAGGCAGGGAGAAGGCTGGAGAACAAGGGTGGCAAGTCCCCGTGAGAGTTCCTCTCCCCTCCATCTGGCCATCTTTCACACTCCTCCGGCGCGTGGCTTCTGCCGTGCGCTGCCTGAGTTTACCTCTCCTAAACTTTTTGTTCTCTTCCCTGCCTCCTACCAAAAAAATTGCTATTTTCTGCTTCCCCGCAACAAATGTCTCCTCTTGGCAAGGCCCACGCTCCAACCATCCTGGTGTGGGGAATTTGGGAACGGGGTGTCATTTGGATCCAACACCTCGTGCTGCATCTCCTCTTGTGGAGGGCAATCAGCCATTCACCGTGAAATTTAAATCCAGTGGCGGGATCTACTCACACTCCTCTTGTCACCTGCAAAGCTGAGACTGGTTTCCAGCTTCTCTGCAAAGTCCAGCCTTTCTTCCTGGGGTCAGCAGCTGGAAAACGCTGGAGCAGCTGGACCCAAAACTCTGCTGGAGCTACAAGAGCCTTGGAATCTCGTGGACCTTCAGTAGTCCTACACTAGGACATAAAGAAGCCACATGTCTCCAGTGTCTGTCAGCAAATGACAGTCCTCTCTTGCTGGAAAGACTCCTGGAGCACAGTGGATGCTCCTGACAGTTTTATTTGTCAAATGGAAATGCAATAATCTTTCAGCAGCAGAGTGCCTGTGCAGCCACTGTGTGCATCGATTAATCCCTTTATGGCCCCGCGCTGTCAGTGACAGGCACAGACTCTGTAACTGGTGCCGACACGTGGCATTTGTCCTGCCTGGAAAA
This sequence comes from Callaeas wilsoni, assembly GCA_013398955.1. Classification (NCBI taxonomy): domain Eukaryota; kingdom Metazoa; phylum Chordata; class Aves; order Passeriformes; family Callaeidae; genus Callaeas; species Callaeas wilsoni. The sequence goes on from VWPU01002277.1 coordinate 15,515, forward strand.
CCTGCTGTTCCTCCTGCACAAACAAGGGAAGTGGCACCACAAGATCAGCTTCCCTAATTTATGGGCAGGAGGAAATTGCTGTCCCCGCGTCTTTCCTGTTGCCACCAATAATCGCAGGAACTCAGAGATGTGCAAGGACTGAACCCCCTCTTGTGTTCCTGTCCCTGCAGCTCGTGGGGATGCCTTGGCAAAAGCACAGATCATGCAGCACCCCAATAGCATCATCTTTTGCTACACTGCACCCCAAAATTTGGGAACAAGCAATGCCATTTCTCCCTTACCTCTCAGGCTGCAGCCGTTGGCCGGGTCTATTTCTCTGCCATCTATTTTGAAAGCCCAGCGCCCAGGGACATTTACGTTGGTTGTTTCCTCAATATTCACAATGTCTGGGGTTCTGGAGCCTGGGATGCTGAAAAAGTTGGTGAGATTTCCACCATTGAAGCCAGCCTAAACCAAAGAGAGAGCAAATTCCATCACCCATCTTGGAAACGGGAAAGCGATGCTGCATTTCCTCACTTCTCTGTTCTCCCCTGAGTGCATCTTCTTTAGTTTTAACAGCTTCTTCTGGAGATTTCTGTTTTCAGGTAGTCTGGATGTGACTGAAAAGCTAAACAGGCACTACAAGCAGAAGGGACGTGTATTTACAGATTTATGTTTGTACAGATACATATGTATGTACAAACAGATCTAAGGGTGTACGAACTGAGTGGCCAAAATAAAGTGGGGGAGCAATGCAGGGAGAGATAAAGTGAGGAAGCAATGTGGGGATGCAGGATTCCTGCATTGCTTATGCAGGAACGTCCCCCTCCTCAGGCAGAGGGACTGGCTGTGGCAGTGCTGCCACCACCAGATTTTGGAGTGCTTGTCCCACCGTGCCCAGAAGTTGAGTGCAAGGCCATTTCTAGGGATGCTGAGGGACTCAGCGGCCTGAGCAAGCACGGATACCTTGGAAAAGCCATAGGCAGTCATCCAAGAGCTCAACAGAGATGGAAATACGGGAGCAAGAACCTCACCTGTGCCATCACCCCACCGAGACCAGTGAGGGGGTCCCCTCCGCTGGCTGTGCCCGTGGTCCAGCTGATTTCGTGGTAGTTAAATAAGGCAAAGGATGACACCCCATCTGTGATCAGGACAGCCTGGAACGTGTTCACCTATGGAAAACCACGGGCACACTCACAAGGTGATACTGCTTTTCTCCTGCCCTTCTGCCACATGGATGTTTGGCCCGGGTGAGCCTCACAGGGAAGAGCAGAAGTGGAATGAGACCCAAAATTCGTTTGTTCTTGCTGGCACAGCTCCAGCAGCTCCCATTCCTGCTCCTTCCTCCACCTGCGAGCACAAGGCCATCTCTGATCCAAGGGAACACCAATAGATGGCAGCATGAGAACAAGCTCACAGGGAAGGAGCAGCGGGCAGGATTTGGGTGGTTGTGATCTGTTATCTCCCATTACCCTATCTCAGCTTTATTCCTGCATTATCTTTCCCTGTTCCCTTCCACATTCATATCCTACAACGCTGCTAAGGGTGGATTACATCCAAGCCAGCCAGGTATATCCTGCCCTTTGCTGGCTGCCAAGTCCCCTCCCTACCTGCTAAATCCGCTGCTCGTGTTCTTCCTTTCACTTGAAATGACTCTGCATTTCCAGCCCCACAAACTCCAGGCACATTCCAGCCGGGATGCAGGTGGGAAGAGCCCATCTTCCCTTTGAGGGCTGTGCAGAAAGAGAGAAGCAGCTCCTTCCCTTGAGATATCCCCTCTGTCCCTGCGGATTCAGAGCTCATCACTGGGAGCTCGGTCAGTCGCTTCTCTCAGCTGCTTGCATTTCCCTGTCCTTCTCATCCCTGCCCTGGGACCATGCCATGAGAACAGCTCCTCCTGCCTCTGAGCAAGCAGCATTTTAGCAGGGCACAAAGAGTGGGCTGCCTCTCTTTTAATTAATCCAGAGCAACACTTCAAGCCTGGCTAGCTGGGCACTGCACACTGGGGAGGAAGCCACAGCAACAATTCCCAGGTGATTGGGAAAGCTCGAGGATCGCACTGGGAAGCATCAGGGGCCTGAGCACTGCAAGCAGTTGGTGGCTGCTGGAGGCAGGGGAGGGCTGGGGGTCACTTTGCACCACGTTTCATCCCCTCGGAGCAAACCCACTGGCTCTGAGGATGCCCCTGAGGGGAGCCCAGGGCTGCTCTCGCTGCCTGCACGCCACAGGGGATGTCACTTCCAAGGCACATGAGGCCCCTGCCAGGAGAAATCTCGAGCACGGAGGCGAAGCAGCTCTGGGAGCTGTCAGGAGAGAGAGAGATGTGGGCAGAGCTGCCTCTCAGCAGCTGCAAATGGCACAGTTCACAGCAGGGCAGGCAGGGCAGGGAGCTAAAGCAGAGCCACTTCCACTCCCCGTCCTTTCCCTGAGATTCTTTCTCCTACCCCTGGTTTCCTCCTGCTCGCCTTTGCCAAGTCTTTTGCCGTGTTGGGAGAACACGAATAAAGGCGGTGTCGCTTGGAGAGTGCCACAACAGCTTTTCCATGCAGCCACCAGCCCTGCTCTGCTCAGGACCCTCTTGCAGGGTGGCAGGAGGCGAATCTTACACCTGGCTCTCCTCATGAGGAACACTTCCATCAATCCCCAAAATTCCCCTCTTTGGAGCTCCTGGTCGTGGAGCACGCTCTCTGCCCAACGAGACCCTCAGAAAATGAACCAACCTGTTTGCTCAGGTGACGTGTCCAGGCAGCAACTGCAGCCTCCCCAAGGCCACATTCCCAAAATGGTTTTCTGCAGCTTTTCTGCATTGCGATGAAATTCCTGCTTAAGTTGCATGGTGCTATTCCTTGTGCCAACCCCGAGCCCTGGCTGCTGCTGAGCAGGAGGCTGCTCTATAGCAAAATAAATTGCATTGTGTTGAAAATGTGATTCTTCAGGCAATACACGAATCTCTATATTGCTTGCTGTCTGCAAATATATATATATATAAAAATATATATATGTGTGGGGCTTTTCTGCAAGTGCTGCCAGGACTGGCAAAAAATATGCATCAAATCTCGAGCTTCTCTAACAAATGGAAAAGAGCTGAACTGTTTATCAGAGCCAGCTCCTCGAGACAGGAGAAGCTGGGGTTTGGCACTCACAGCACACAGGCTAATCCTGAACAATCCAGACAACAGCTGGGATCCTTCACTTGCTATTCAGGAATGGGTTGGATGAGGTTTGGAGCAACCTGGTCTAGTGGAAGTTGTCCCTGCCCATGGCAGGGGTGGAATGAGGTGGTCTTTTCCAAACCAAACCACTCTGATTCTATCTTCACCCCAAGCTCCAGCACAGGCCCCACCAGCAGTCCAGCACGGACCTCCTGACATCAGCTGCAGTCACAGCTCACAAATTTAGCAGATCTTTAAAAGCTGTCCATGCCCTGACAAGCATCCCACTGCCATCCCCCTCCTGTGAGATACAGCTCACACATTTACGGCCATGTGACACGGCCAAGTCATTAGTGTGACTCTGATCAGTGTGATCAGTCTCCCAGGCAGGCAGGGAGCTGCCATCAGAAACATCTGAATTTGTATGCAAGAAATGCGTTATGATCAAGCCAAAAAGTCCTAAGTGGTGTCAGAGCCTTGCTCAGATCCACTGCCTACAAACACTGAGCAGGAGATGCTTTCCCTGGAGATCGCAAAGCAGGGAGCGAGGCTCCTACAGGCTCCCAGGGGAGAGAATGAAAGGAGCGTGGTGCCTCTGCCCAGAAGGGAACCGGGGAGCAGGAACACAGTGTCTCACTCGGTTTTACACACAAATGACGGGACAGGACACGAAATACACCCGTGGGAAGCACGGCTCTTACCGGCGTCGTGCTGCTTCCCCCGTAGAACGTCACCTCCTCCCAGGTGACGATGAAGACCCAGAGGGCAGAGAAGGAGGCCATGTCCCTGAAGTGCCTGCGGACGTCCCTGGAGGCTCTGCGGAGCAGCTCTGGCTCCGTGCTCTCCCTGTAGTAGATCTCCCCGCGGATGCCGTTGTGCACGTCCGCCCAGAAGGGCGCCACGAAGGCGCGGCCGTCGGTCAGCGGGAAGGCCTCCGGCGTGAACTGGCTGACCAGGGCGTTGAAGGAGATCACACCGTTGTTGTTGACCTGCGTGGAGACCCCCGCTTCGTCTGAGCAAAGGTGGTTTGGCAGAAGAAATCAGCACAGAGCTGCTGGTTTGTCAGGAAATGTGGGGAGAGGGGATTTGGGTTTATACACAGACAGAGGGTGAGCAGCTTGACCATCTGGGCATAGATTCAACTTCGTCCTACCCATGGTGGCCAAGGGTTGGTGCAGGAAGCTCCAAAACCAGGACAAAACCCTGAAAAGTCTTCAAAACAGGGATCTGCAGGAGAGGCACCCTTCAAAACCCCTAAAAAGCTGCCTCTTACCTCAGCAAGCAGGATGGCACCAGGCTGTACTGGGACCCTGCCTTGGGCTCCTGGGATTACTCAGCCTTTGGAGAGCAGCTCTGCAGCACTGAGGGATGTGGATGATGAGGGCACAGGTGGCTGCATGGAGAAACTGTCCTAGGCTTTGTCATCCGTGACAGATCCTGGGGCTCCCCCAGAGCAGGGAGGTGCCACCTCAGCCTCACCAGAGTTCGCTGAAAATGCTCCCCAAACCCCCATTTCTGCACAGCATGGGCAGCAAATGGCTCTGCTGCCCTGGATGCTGGAATCCCCCACCACACAAGGGTTTGAAATGGGATTCCTGCTTTCCCAGTGCTGCTGGGCACAAATACAAACTGGGGAATGGATGAGTCTTTGCCTCTCTTCTGATCCCAGAGAGACCACAAAACCTGGGATGTGGCACACTGACTTAGGCCCTGTCTAAGGTTTTGGTGAGCTCAGGTGACCCCTCTGAGCCCAGCCCCGGTGCCCCCTTAGCCAGGCTTTTGCTGTCCCATCACCTGGGAGCAGGGGCAGTCTGTCCTAGTCTGGGGCCCCCACAAAGCTGTTGCCTCTTTTCCCTCCTGCAGGTCCTGCGTGTTCTTGTTTCTTGTCATGGAGCAGGAATAATGTCCCTTGTGTCAAGCCCTTCGCTTTGCTGTGCCATTTAATCACCCACAAAGAAAATTTATTGCCTTTTAGATTCCTTTCCCATGAACATTATCCCATTAAATATACCTTTGACTTTCTTAATCATAAAACCTATCAGTTCATGAAATCTAAGAACTTGTCAGGTAGCTGCTAATAAATCTTCCAATTCCTCATGACAGGCAGAGCGTGTTTAAAATGCAGCCAATAATGGCAAGGAAAAGGATGAAGGGAAGACCTGCTTTCTCCACTTACATAAATGCTTCTGTAGGGCGCTCCAAAAAACATGAACGGCACAGAGATCCTGATTTCAGGCGAGCTCCCATCATCGACTTTGGGGGTTTTGGTGTCGTTCTGCCAGAATGGATACAGGCTTGCCATGCTGTGAGCTGGAAGGAGAGGGAGAAGAGTCCTCGGGGCTGAAGTGTCAGGAGCGTCCTGACTTCAGCGAGGCCACAGGAAACCAGCACCAAACCCCACCATCGGCAGCCAAAGGGTGCTTGAAGCCAGGGCAGAGCTGCCGGCTGTGGGACTGGCTTTTGGACAGGCTCTGGGACAGGCTCCAGAGAAAAAGCATCTCCCAGGTTACTCAGGGCACAGCAGAGTGACCACAAGATGCAGCAGAGCTGCAGTTCTGCCTCCCCTGGGACTGTGACCAAGCCATACCCCCTAAGCCTTGTCTTGGCACGAGGACACCAGGTCCATCCCCTGCCCCAGGACTGCCTGATCCACCTGGTGAGGAGCTCAGGGGAGCAAGCAGCACCAATTCCAACCCGCAGAGCCGCGTTCCTGGCAGTGCCCACCTTCCTCCTGCCCTTCCTCCCCTGCCAGGGCTCCTGGCCCCAGGGACAGCCTGAGGGGTCACGACTGCTCCAACATTTCCCAGCAAAATTCAGTTTCCTGCTAAAAGGCACTGCCAGTGAACATAATTGTCTCTCCCCAAAGTACTTCAGAAGATGATTTTGACACATTTTGGCCTGCTGCTTTTTTACCAGCCTAAAATCCATCAGCCTGAGGCACAAGCAGCCGCTTCGGGCCCCAGGGCACACGTCCCTTCCTGTCCCACCTCTGCTGTCATTTCACGTCCTGCCCCTCCAGTCAGCTCCTCACAGAGCAAAAGGGGATTTTTCTGGGTTTGCCTCCCCCTTCTCCCCTCTTTGATGTAGGAAAGCCTCACGACATTCAATCTGGGATGACAGAGCCCCCAGGCTCGGAACAATCCCAGCTCTGTTCACCTGGATTCGGGACATGTTTTCATTTCCCGGGCTCTGCCCTGAGCTCTTGAGGGGCCTCCAGCCAAGGCCAGGATTGCTTTGTGTTCCCATGGACGGGGAAGGGGCTCTCCTCAATGCCCAGCCCTGAGGATGCTCCATGCTGAGAGTTAAGGAGTCACTGACTGACCCTTCACAGGCTCCAAATTTCCCTGGGAAAGGGGAGATAAGGGGAAATCTGGCCTAACCCCCTGGCATCCTGATTTCCTAAGACATCTGTGTGCCCTGAGTGCCCTGTTGGACATAAAGCGAGGTGGCATTGACAGTGTCCAAGTCACAGCCCTGTTTCCACAGGCATATCCACAGGGCCACAGCAAAATTCCTCCTGCCAGGCAGTAAAATAAATCATTTCACAGCTGTTACACCCCTGATGAGTTATCATAGCCAAGGCACAGCCACGAGACACGAATTTGATTCCTTTTTTAAAAAGGAGGCTCGGCAGACATTCCTCAATTCTTCTTTAGCTCTGCTAGTGCCACACTACCACACCTGCTCAGCAGTCCTAACACAGACATTTTCCAAACTCCTGCTTCCTCTGGAGTGCTCCAGGTGCACACACAGCCATATAAATTATAAACACTTAGGATTCTCAGTCCCTCCCTCCCACTCAGTTCGCCCTGGCTGCTGTTCTTGCTCCAGCCGAGGAGCTGGGAGTGTTTTCCAAGCCCTCTGGGGTGGTTTCCCAAGCCTTCTGGGGTGGTTTTCCAAGCCCTCTGGTGTGGTTTCCCAAGCCCTCTGGGGTCTCTGTGCACAGCCCAGCTGGGGAATGTTTTCCTGGTGGGAGATACTCACCTCGCTGCCGTGCTGTTATCACCAAAAGGGCCACCCAGGCTCCGAGAACTGATCTCTTGTTCATCCTACAGGAAGGAGAAAAACCCAGCCACGCATCACATTGGTAGGAAAACACATCCTTGAGGCGATTCCCAAAGCTGCTGACACGTGGGTGTTTCAGAGCTGGAGGTCCCTCACCTGCCAGGCAGCCCTGAAATGCCTGTCCCATGGATTGGTGTGAGGAGAATTCCCTGGTGACAACAGCAAATCACCTGCAGGCACTGCCAGAGGGAGCCCAGAAGCACATGGAAGAGCTCATTTCATGTTTGGAAGCTGTCAACAGCAGCCACGGCTCTCCTTGGGCTCTTTATTCTCCTGAGGGTTCAAGAGCAATTCCTGATCTGCTTAGCGCAGGGATGGCCAATCCTGGCTGATCCCAGGGGGAGCAGCCCTGCTCCAAAAAGGAGAGCTGTGGTGTGCTCTCATGGTCCAGAGGCGTCAGCTTCAGCTAATGCTGTGCTCTGGCTGCCAGCACAGCCATCACTCAGGGGGCTGGATGAGCGTGGAAGGAGCACAAACATTTACACAGCTGGGCAGCTCCTTGTGCAGGAGTCAATGAGAGACAGGGAGAGAGCAGATACAAATGAAAGTGAAATCCTGTGCCAGCTCTAATTCCTTCTGTGCCTAATGCAATTTGTTACTCGTTATTAATCCAATAGAAAATATTGCTAAAACACCTGCTCTGATTTCTTCGCCCGTCGATTCCGCTCGTTCCGCACGGGCACGGCTCAGGGAGCGCTCCCAGGAAGGTCTGGGGTGCTCTCAGCGTGCTGGGAAAGGACGTGGGAGCTTCCCACACCAACTGTGTGCGTTGTGTGCAGCCTGGGTGTCAACAGCAGCCTCCCCACCTTCCCAGCTTTAAAAATCCCCCTACAAAACCCAGCGTCTCTTTGTGTTCTCCCCATGGATCTGTTTTAATGGAATATGTGGATCAACAGATCCACCTCCTTCTAAGGACACTCACAGAGCACAGGGTTACAGGGGCAACATCCCATCATTTACCCCACATCACTCCCACTTGACTCCCACTACTTGGAAAGTTTGGAACACAGTGGAAGGAAAGTTCTTCCCTGTTCGCTGCTCCGCTCACACCAACGCGACCCCGTTCTCCACGGGGAAAAGTTCACTGCACCAAGGAAAAGTTTTAGCACGTTCCGTGTCTTGGAGAGGTGAAAGGAGAGCGACAGAATGTCGTAGAGATTGTAAATCTGAGTCACTGCAAGGAGAGACCAGGCAGAGAGGGGCCAGTGGGGACTGTGGCAGCGTGAGGAAGAGCAAAACAGGACAGACAGCGAAGAAGAGATTATTTAACGTATTCCATCCAAAACCACAAATTTTTAGGTATGGAAAAAAAGAAAACTACCAACCTGTTTCGTAGGCTAGAGGAGTGATCAGGTCTGAAATTTTAGACCAGTCTTGGTAGAGCAGGGAGAAATCCTATGTCAATGGAGAATGCATGCCCGTCCTCCCGTGCCAATTATTGCTGATGACTGAAACGATGGCTCAGTCCTTTGCTCTCCCAATTGAAAACTCCGTTTTCCTCAATGCTCTTCCAGGGCTGGAGCAGTGTTGAGTTGCAATCACAACTGTTGTTCCTCTATTGATAACCAGCAGCCTAATCTGGAGATCAGATTCTGGCCTGGAGAGGGAGAGAAGCCTCTTTCTTCCCCAAAAGCTCACCCCCTTCAGGTGGATTCAGATGGAAATGCCAGACAGACGGAGCTGGGCTCGCAGCTCTGCTGCTCAGGGAACAGAAAACCCAACCCTCAGAAGAATTGAGCCCCTTCCTCCTTTGTGTAAAGGGGGGGAAAAAACCAAGCCCATCTATATAAAGTTACAGGATTAGCATTAAACAGTGCTAGGCTTAAAGCGCCGTTCAAAGGCGCTGCCCTGAACTTTCAGTGGAGTTGCTTTGCCGTCCAAGTCTTGCTTTTACAGGTGGAAAAGGAAAAACTCACCCAGTGCAGCCCAGAGAGGGTTTCCTTGCTGTTCCCATTTCCACCCTCTCTGGAAGGACTGGTGGTGGTGGGGAGTTTCACTTGGGGACTGCTGTAAGCGTTATTATCATTTTCACTCATACAACTGCAGCTTCCAGAGGGATTTTCCCTGCCTCTGGCATCTGGGCTGACCACAGCTCTTCATTTGACCCCAGTCTGTACCCAAAAAAGATTTCAACTGCTCTGAGTTGGTTCATGTCCATGTTGGGTCAGAGCGAGGGCTGGAACAGCAGCCGAGGGGCGAGGGATCCAGCAGCAGAGCCATGTCAGAGCTGATGGTTCAGCCTGCAGCAAGGCTCGGCTCAGACAGGCACTGCTCCAACCCCAGCAGTGGGAAACAGCCCGACCTTGGCTGATTTTCCCTTCTGACATTTTGGGTGGGGGCCTTTTATTCCCTGTTTTCCCTACTAGGAGGTCTTTATTCCTGTTGTCCTCCTCACCCTCTGTCAGGAACAGAGAGGAGACAGGAATGCCAGCAGCCCAACAAGAAGCCCACCCAGACTTTTTCCCCTGAGTGCTTCTGGCAGTGTGTTCAGCAAGTTCCCCCCCTAAAAAGCTGCCTCTTACCTCAGCAGTCTCTTCTAGCACATCAGGGCACCAGGCAGCTCGCTGCCTCCACAGCAAATCCCAGAATTTGCTTTCCCTCCATCCTCCAAGCATGGCCTTGCTAGCAGGAATCTTTAATTTTTAAATTTATTTTTACCCTTTTCAAAGCCAACAGCTATTTTAGGAGGGCAGGGGGATATCAGCAGTGACTGATATTCCAGGGGCAGATTACTTCCAGCCTGCACCCTGGCTCTTCCCTTCCCTCCCATACATTTTAAACACTACCAGCTCCAGGAAAATCAATGGACTCTCCTCATTCTGTTTTGTAACACAGAGAAAACTGGTGAAAATAGGTTTCCTTCTGCTCCTTTGTCAGTTTAATATTCTGGTCCTGTTTACCCTGGGCAAGTGTACACTGATGAAGTTTGATTAGGTCTCACTGTCTCTTTGGGGAAGATTTTGTCTTCCAGCCTATCCTCTTTTGGCAGGGGATGTTCCCATCATGCAGCACTGAACACATCGGAGCTGAACAACCAAACACTTCTTCTTTTTTTTTTTTTTTTCCTTAATTCTTCTAGCAGAAAACTTCCTCCCGTGCCTTACCTCAAGGAAAAACAAGCATTCAAAGATGCCACAAGGGCTTCTGTGGCTGCTTGACCTCGGCACAGCAGCCACAGGCAGTGCCTTGTCTCGCTCCCATCTCAAGGACGTGGCACAGCCCATGGAAGGTGCCCTGGCAATGGATTTGCCCAGGAGTTGTGTCCCCTCCAGAGGGGCATCTCTCTCCTCCTGCCTCCCCCAGGGTCATTTGGTGCAGGCCATAAGGGTGAAATTTGTTTTAACCCCAAGGCCAGTCCCGCTGAGGAGAGAGAGAGTGAGCTCGAGCTTTATTCTCACCTGGAAGTGAGGATGAGTCCCAGTCATGGAGAAATACAGTCCAGAGAGGAACAGGTCTTCCAGCTCTGTGACTTCTCCTTTTGACAGGTGGCACCTTGCACAGGTGAGGTGGCTGTGCTCAAGCTCGTGGACAGACAACACAACCATCAGCAGGACAAAAAAATACCGGCAGTTTTCACTCACACCTTTGGGGTAAAAAGGGAAACATTCTTGCTTCAGGGACACAAAAGTGCAAAGCTCAGGACACTGAGATTTTTTTGTGTAAAAACTTACATAAGTTTATTGAACTGATCCAAACCAATGACCTATTTTGGCCTGAATTCCACCGCTAAGTCAGCGAACAAACCAAAGGCAAATCGTGGGAGCGGGAGGTGTATCCCCCATGAGAGAAACCAGAATAAAAAACCAGACAGTTCTTCTTCTTTGAAATTACATATGGATGCAACATTAATAGGGAGCAAGAATAGATCTTCATGTTTAAATTATATTTGAAGTTTCCAGGAACTGCAGAAAAGCAATCACAGAGGCGAAGGCCTGAGATGGCTGAAGCCCCTCTAACGTGGCTCTGGGGAAGGCGTCTCTCTGCTGCCTACAGAAGTGCCACATCCAAACGAGGGAGGCACAGCTGCCAGGAATACATATTTGACTCTCTGGGCTGCTTTCAGCACCTCGTTCGCATTCTCAGATCTTGCACACGAACAGAACCTGCAGAATCTCACTGACAAGAGAGGAGGCAGAGCCGCCGCGGCGCCTCCGTCGGATCCCAGACCCGAGGAGGCGAGGGCACAGGGAGAGCCTGGCCCCAGCAGCACCTCCTCCAAGCCACCACGGGTCACACCTGCCACCAGCATGCCTGCAGCTCCCAAAAAACGGGGTTACAAATCCCAGCCAGGGAGCAGAGGACAACCAGCACCCTGTGCATATTCATAACGCCGCCCGTTACGCGATCCGCCCGGAACATCTGGCCAAAAACACGGATATCCAACAGGAACATACCCAAAACCACAAGAGCACAGCGCCTAACTCGGCACACGGAGCCGTGTGACACTTTGGTACACAGCTGTCACCCAAGTCCTCGTGCAGCAGGTGCTCTGCCCACTGCACAGGCTGCCTGTGGCATTTGATGCATCAACTAGCAGGAACAACACAACAGCTCTCGACAAAAGTAGCCCTCGGATAGAAGGACACACAAGCCAGGGAAGCTTGCAAATCTATTCTGCTTTCTCAAGGGAATGTGACAGACCCAGGGACCTTTAGCTGAAGCAGGCACACGCTGGCAATGCGTGGACACAGCCCCTCCTGACATGGCGGCGGTTTAAATCAACCCTCCTGCCACACCCGCACCCTCGAGCAGCACCCAAACCTCCTCTCCCACTCAGAGCCCTCTCCTCTCTCCCAGGACATGGTCCCCTGTTGGGTGGCACACACACAAGACCCTTCCCCACAAGGTATCACGACTTGGGGGATTTTGCCACATCACTGTGTGCCACTTGGTCCCACTTTCCACAGCTGATCATCCGGACACGTAAAATCTCTCTGGGTTTTGGGGGTGAGTCCTTCTCCTCGGGAAGCCAACCAAGATTCTTGGGGTTCTACCCTGTGAGTGCTCCACTATCTGCACACAAGGTGAATGCCTTGAGAAAAAACCTTCCCCTGAAGAAGTGGCAGAGTGGTGATTTCATATCCTGACCTGAACAGACCGGGGGAGCAGGTTTGGGTGTCAGCACTTGTTAACCTTCTGTGTTCTCTTTTTCCACCTTCCAGTTCCCCCAGGTCTGCCACAAATAAAATCAGGATTTACTGACAGTTCTGAGCTGGTGACAGCACCAATCTCTCCATCGACAGCCCAATTTTTAGTGGGCAAACAAACTTAAAAGCACGTACTTGGCTCTTCTTTATCGTCCCATCCCACTCTTTAATGGCCTTTGTTTATTCCCTTCTCTGAAACCCCGACACTTAATTGTGCTGAGGAAGTTGGTCAAGAGTTACAGCATCTCATTAATAGCAGGTACAATGCCATAAATATACCCACAGAGTCAATTACTGCTCTGGAGAATTAGGTCAGGGATACTTTTGCAACCCCACAGGTCGCTTGCCTCGGACTCTGCAGCCACTCAGGGATAACCTACTTACACTAGAGGTCAAGGGCTGAAATAGGCTTCTAATATTAAACAACCATATCTTCATAAAACTTTGCTTTATAACAAAATATCTTATTAACCACAACTTTTCCTATTGGTAGGTATGTATATATCATACAGAAGTGTTGGCTTAAGGGTTCTACTATCAGGCAGCAAATTATTTCTGCTGCCCAAATGGAAAATACATCTTCAGTAAAGCTCTAGCTTATAAAAGCATCATTTTATGTTACACTGCCACTATCTCCCTGCTGTTGAGTTTACAGGTACCACGGATCTATGGAAAATCTATGCTACCTATGGAAAATCTTGCTCCCTTCCCTATTGCTCATCTCAATGGGGCCAAGAAATCGCTATTTTTGGCAGGGGGATGAGGCACAAATTAGTGACTTGCTTTTAAATCCTCCCATTTCAACCCTTGCTTTGGATAAGGAACTAATCCCCTCTGAACAATCCCCACATCCTAAGCCTGAAGACTACGAGATAATAATGCTTCATCCCCTCCCCACTGACCCCACCCCACAATCCAGGTAAAATGTGAAGAGAAATACACAACTCCAAGAATACCAAAGGAGCTCGGTGATGTGGGCAAAAGCATCCTGGGAAAAGAAAGTGCACGTGGGGATAAAGGGAGCATTTCGAAATGAAGGTCAGGAGTTCACGTGTAACTAGAGCCCTCGCTGCACAGCTCCAAAAACTGGTGTGCAGCTGCTTGTAACCAGGAAATGGGGAAAGTCTTGACCTTGGAGCAGGGAAGACACAGGAAAGCGAAACGAGAGAGAGGAAGGAAGGAGGATTTCACTGACCAGGCAGGGGATCTGCTCTGCAGAGGAAACGGGGGCTACGTGAAGCAGCAGCACGCGATGCCTACGAGGGGCGCGCGGGGGAAGCCGAGAGGGAGTGAAACGTGCTGAACGCCCAGCGTGAGTCCAGCTGCTTTGCTCCTCCACTTCCAGAGGCTGAGCTGAGCCAACGCATCCTCCGAGTTCGGACCCTGCGCAGGGACCCCGGCCAGGGGGAAAGTGCTAGGTTTGAACTGGTGCAACAGCAACAAACACAAACTTCAACTTGACTCTTCCTCTCTCCCAGGAGAGGAATTTTAGCCATGCCACTCGCGGCACCGACTGGCAGCAGGTGAAGTGCACGGAGGATCTCTTCAGCTTCAGGATGGACGATGGCCAACGGGGGAAGCTGCTCTTAACCCCTCGCTGACCTGTCGCTCTAAAAGCCCTTCCAACGCAGCGCTCATCCACCACATCCCAAAATTCGCTTTTCAACACAGCCTTTATCCCCACAGGCTGCAGACACCGCGTGAGACGGGTACAGCAACCAAAACCCCTTTTTTCCCCAAAAATCAGGTGGATATAGAGCGTGCATTTTGAAAAGAAAGTTTCTTTCTAGGAAGTTCTTTATCTTTTCCCCCATTTTGTGCACTCACAAAAAGCAAACCAGTGGAGGGAAGTGGATGCACTAAAGTACCTGAGCTCTGAATCAAGCAGAATACTGATGGAGATCTTTCCTGTGAACTCGAGCACAACAAAAGGTTGAGACAGCACCAAGCTGCAAGAAAATACTACAGCAAGCTCGAGCCACAGTCTGAAAGCTAGGCCAAAGGGAGCTCTGGTGGAGCAAAACACCATAAAATTTAGGAAAAGAAAACAACAGGTCAAATTCTGCACCGAGCTGTCTCCTCCCTTATGGACCCTGGCATTGTTTAGCTTGAACAACTGACCATTCATGCCAAATCACGAGTATACCGGAGCATCAAAGGAAACATCAAGGTATTGCCCACACTGAAACACACGTCCTGAAGTCAATTGTCACCTCAAGGTCACCTGCAGTGGATGGTGGGCATGGTTCTCAGATCAGGGCACTTCCTCCGGGCTAAGAAATTACCTGCTACGGAAACACAACCAAACCTCAACCAACCAACCGAAATAAAAACCTTGCAAAAACTCCTCAATGCATGTGTGTGGGTGTGTGGGGGCGTGTGGGTGTGGGCAAAAAGGCTATTTCATTCTGGGCTCCACGTAAATTTTATCTCCATCCCGGATGCCGTAGGAATGCAGCGCCCGCGAGCTGTATTTCATCTCCTCGGGACCAAAAGGGGCTTCCTGGTCCAAGTAGAAGAGCAGCATGTTGCTTGTTGACAGCTGCACCACAGTTTTTAAGTGCTTCTTCAGCTCTGCCACAGTCTGGTCGAGGCGGATGGACATCTCCTCCACCTTGTCCTGGAAGTGAACCTCCACCTTGGCGCTGCTCTGCGGCCGCAGATCCACCACTGCCAAGGGCTCCAGCTTGCCGTACTTGGTGACCAGCTCGTGATACCTGGAAGATTCAACAAGGCCAGAGTTATGGTGCAGCCAGTGCACATTTCCAGGTCTCACTGTTCCCCACATGAGACAGCGCTGACCCTGATTCCAGCCTGAAGCCCCACAGAGCCCAAGCACTCCACTCGCTTTGTCCCACAGTCCCCAGGCACTGACATGAGCTCAGTGTCCCACTAGGGAGGAGTATCTTGCTGAGGAAGGTGAAGTTGCCACCAGCCTGAGATGTTTGAGCTGACTGGTCTCAAAACAGCTTCCTGACAAAACTGAACAGCACAGTTTGGGCTCCTACAGTTTCACAAATCCCAGCCGTGGCTGCAGTGGGATTTGGAAGAAAGGAAGGACGCTGTGCTCACAACTCTACGCCTCCTGCTCCAGTGAAAACACTTCACTGAGGAGTGCCAGAACCAAGCCAGGGCTCACAAAAGGGACACAGCCCTCAGTTTAGATTCCCAGTATCTGTGGCTTCACGGCTTAACTGATTATCGGACATTCCTGCTGTTTTCCAAAAGGCCACCTAGGTCCCAAATGTCACACTCCACTGAGCACAGGATCATCAAGATCACTGAAGCAAGGTGAGCTGCTGCACAGTTTGAGAGGTGATAACAAACAGGGCACTTCTTGCCAGCTGATCCTTCACACTTGCTCTACAACAAGATGGGAATTTTACTAGCAAGAGGCACACACTCCACTGTCACCTCGTCCTTGCAGCCAAGTTCTCTGAGTGCACTTCCCAGGGTCCCTGCAATGGAAAGTCTGTGTCACCCCCGCCCCCGGTATCGCTCCCATCGGGCCAGGCCGTATCTCCCTGCCTGGCTGGGAAAGAGGAGGAATGGCAGCACAAAACACAATGGGATTGGGATGACAAAGGCAGAGAGCTGCCGAGGACAGGTAACGTTTCAGAGCCCCTGCACAGAAAGCGCTTTGTGTTCCCGATCCCAGGCGGAGCTGAATGCGATGGCGCGGTGTCACAGCCCCCGCCGAGCGGCGATGGGATCTGGCAGCCTGGGTGACCCCAGGGAGCCCTGCCGAAGGCAGGAATGTTCCTGGAGAACAGCAGCCCCTCTGTCTGCTGGGCACGGAGGTAAGGGCCACAAGGCACTAGGATTTCCCCAGTGCCACGGACACAACCAGAGCGTCCAAAGGCGGGACGGTGCCCTGCTCCCACAGGCACCGGGGTGGTAGGACCAGCCCCATTTATCTGGGAAAGCCATTAGTGCTGAGAGAAAAAACACTCCCCACATTTAACCCACCTGCAGGCACAGCAAGTGCCAGCCAACGTGTCACCAGTGGGGAGGGTTTCTCTTTCTCTGGAAGGATTTGCCAGCATCAACATCCAATGGGAAAGAGGGGGAGAGGAACCCACCTGTCCCTGCTCCAAGCACTCAGCCCCCTTTGGGACCTCCCTTTAACTCTCAGCATCTCTGCTGCTGCAGACCAGCAACAATTCTGTGCCAACTAGAATTAATGTCATGATTCATGCACTAAGGGTGCTGGTGGGGAGAGGATAAAGAGGGGGACAAATTTCAGACAAGCTGGGAGAGAGAACCACCACGAGAGAGCCGAGATTATCCAAATACGTGCTGTAAATATGCAGAGGATCAATTAATGCTGTCTGAAAGTTTCTTGTGTTCAGGAAAGGCAGAACGAGCTTTGCAGCCTGCTCCTTGTATGTGAGCTGCAAAGAAAGCGGGGAGTGTGAGTGGCTGCCCTCAAATCAATCAGGACGAAGGCACACTGTTACATGGTTTTTTGGACCCCAATAATAGGCACCCTGGAGACTTTTCTAATCACCCCTTGCAGCCTGGCAGACACTGAGGCTGCTGCAGACCTAAGCCTGGCTGAAAGTGTCTGTGATACTGGGCAGATAAACAGTGGAGCAGACAAGCAGTGGGCTCATTAAAACCCCCCAGACACGAGGACGTCACTCCACAAGACAGCCAATATTGGATTGTGCACCCGGCGCTCCCTCGAACCACGGCATCCAGAGAGATAAATCCTTCCTTCCATTTCCCTCCCTGCCTGATCCCTTCCAGCTGCAGACAGGAATGCAGCAAGCAGGGGGGTTCTGGTGACAGAGCTTATCACAGGCTGCACCTTGGCAGTCGGGAGGGGGGCTGCTCCCACTTGGAAGTTTTCCGTGCTCAAGTTGCTCTCCCTCTGCTTGAGGCAGCACTGCAATGCAGATGTCAGACCCCAGCCACAACATGTGTGTCCTGATTAGTTTCTAATTACAAACCACCTTTGGAGTCACCGCACCAGATTTGGGAGCGAGGCAGGGGAAGCTTTAGCAACAAACAGACACAAAATCCCCCTGCAAGGAATGCCAGGTTTGGACAAGGGCTGCTGTTTGTGGGTCCAGGAACTGAAACCCAACGCTGGGGACGCGCTCAGCCCTCTGCAGCCTCGCTAGAGAAGAGCCTGCAGTGGCACCCAACCCCTCCAGGACACAACAACCCTCTCTGGTAGCTGCAGAAGTCTCTTGGAAACGCTGTGCAGATGAAGGGATTTGGACAAAGAGGCCATTGACCATGAAAAAGGCAGCAGCAGTGTTTAAAGGCTAAGAAATCCGAGGGGAGGTAATTTTTCTAGCATAAAGCTGGCGTGTTGGTCAAAATCAGCCTGGTTTTCTTGGATGGGTGAGATGTCAGTAATCTTTTACGTGAGATCCCACCTGGAAACCGATCCCAGTGGTGTGTGGTGATGTGTAACACACAGCCTGTTCCCAAAACCCATGTCCTAGGCATCACGAGTGCCTAAAGCTGTACCCCGCTGTGTCCTTCCCAGCAATACATGGATCATGGACATTCTGTCAGCACCAAGCACAAGAAATATGAAATGTTATGGAAATTAATCCCTTTTGGGAGCAGCACCGCGTGCTCACAGCCCCAGTCTCCCCTTCCCCTTCCTCTCTCCTGCATTCTCTGCCTCTGCTGTCATCCTTTCCAATAGTGCCTTCAATTTTTATGCTTCAAGGCCCTCTAAAATGACAAGCCAGGACTTGTCCTCAGAAAAAGGACCAGCTGTCTTGTCTCCTTGACTATATGAGTGTCCTTTGCCTCTGAACTGATCTCAGTATGCTTTTAATAAATATTATAATCACTGACCCTATTAATATTCACACAAAATGCCATGCCCTCATTCCCCATTCCAGCCCTCCCACCCCCTTACTGGATTGGCAAGTCACAAATCCAGTGCTCTAGAAAAACAAGAGGCATTTTAGCTGAGAGTTAAGCCAAGGAAAACACTGACCACATTCCATTTGCGCCTCTGTCATCCATAGCAGGCCATACCTGTGACCTTCAGTGTGTCCCTGCCCTCAGAGTCACACACACACTCCTGTCCTACCCCTTTTCTGTAAAAAAGGATAATAAAGCTTTGCTGTCCAAAAGCACATGAGGGTTTTAGGGCAGAGGGCAGGTAAAGGCAGTGGCCTGATGCTTCATGATCCCTCCTCAGCCCATTAGAAGGAGTAAGTGGATGCTGGCACAAAAAAGGTACAGAGTGAACAGCATCTGTCCAAGTTCATTAGTTTACCAAGATGAACAGATCATTGGATGTACTTTTTTGGCAAAGAAAACCCATCAGACTTGTGATTTGCAGGCCTGAAAGCGAGGGGACAGCTTCCCTTTGCCAGCCACATTCCACACACCAGATGGTCCAGAGGATGAGATGCCTTGGCCTGGCAGCAGAGAGCACGATGTGTCCTGGCTTTGGGCACTCCCAGACACAGGTGGGTTATGAAGGGAGCCGTGGGAGAGGCCAGGAAACAATGAAGGTCATGAAATGAACGGTCCTGTTGTTTAATGGCACTTGACACAGGCATTTTTAAGACCAAATCTGACTCAGGAGTGACCCTACAAATCATCAGACAACAATAATATAACAATTTTAGCTAAAACAGACTGAGGGAGCCAAGGCCGGAGGGAAGTGAGGGATGCTTTTTCATGGAACAGCTGGCCCATATTTCCCCTGTCCTGGCCAGTCCCCACCCTTCTGTCCCTGGTCTCCACTGCAGGACAGAGAATTCCTACCTGAAGGGGACCTCCTCCTCAGGGAACTCCATGTAGTAGCGGATGAAGAACCGCTCCGAGTCCTCCCGCTCCCCGTCGGCCACGATGCTGCCGTTGAGCTTGGTGATGGATGGCAACCTGCAGCACACACCAAGAGCCACAGTCAGCCAGGAGGGCAGCCCAGGCAGGCTCATTAACAAGCCAGTCACATCAAAGGTGCCCCAGCTTTAACACCATGAGAATTCCTGCCAGGAAACTCGGGCCGTGGTCCCTTTGAGAGAGTGGGAAAGTTCCATGTACTTTCTCAAAATTAAGCATTTTCACTTCACCACAAGTATGCACCACATGTGCACGGACTTGTAGGAGACTCACAAAACTCCCTGAGGAGCAGAGCAGTCAGATTTAACATTTCCAGTTCTCTGACTTTTCCACAAAACAAGCTCAGATCTTTCTGCATTCACACACAACTTCATCTCCTACCAACCTCTTCCTCTGATGAGCTGCTCCCACCCAACAAATCACGCTCCAGCCTTTCTGCATTCATGCAGAATTTCATCTCCTGCCAGCCTCTTCCTCTGGTTACCTGCTCCCACCCCTTCCCTGCCTTGTCATGTCTCTGCTGAGCAGAACAAACCAACAGACCTGGCTATTAGCAGCTTCCTGCGTTCTTCGGTGGTGTAGGACTGCAGCAGAGGAATTCCCAGCAATTTCACTTCCTCCAGCTTGGGGAAAGAATTCAACTTGTCAATGTCTTCCCAGCAATGCAGACCTGCTCAGGAGGAAAGATTTGTGTTAACAAACACAGAAAACACATCGTGGATCCAAGATAATCAGACACAGCCAAAGAACATATGTGACAGGAGAGTGTCACTGCTGCTCCTTTGAGAAGTTGGCTTTTTGCTTGTGATGTGCTGCTAAAAAAAAAAATCATCGACATTTGCTTACGAGGAGCTGAAATTCTCTTGTGCTGTTTTCCAAGTCTAGAAGGATGCTCTCCATGGCTTTTTTATGGATCACTCAGCCTTTGGCCTCACTGCTGGGGACTGACCAGCATCAGTGATGTTGTGTCCATAAAGGGATGCTGCCTTCCGAGTGTTAAAGTCACCAGCACTTCTTTCATTCCAGATGTCACTGAACAGCCATCAAAGGGCTTTACCTCACACACATGACCACCTTGGGTCCCATTTCTGCTCACAGCCTAACGGTGAAACAGTCCCAGAAGCCATCCAGCCATTTAATGAAAAAGGTTTTAAGTAGTTTTCAGCCCTCTCAAGACCTGACATTTGGGATAACAAAGACAGCAGGGAGGGCAAAATAAAACAAAGCTGAGGACTGAGCACCAGCAGAATCCTGATTGTGTGGTGAGATCAACACAACTCACCTTAGAGTCCTCACCTGCCAGAACTTCAGAGTGCAGCAGCTTTCTCTAAAACCCCCAAAAAGTTTTAACAAGCTCCTTGGGATTCCCATTTGACTTTCAGCTCCCAAAACATCAAAATGCAGCACAAGAGCCCAGAGTTCTTAAGCACCTGCCATCAAAACTGCAAAACTACTTACCACAGGAGCACTTGTTCCTCAGTGAGACAGTGCTTTCAAATGCAGCTTAACAGGCTTTTCCTCCTCTAGTTAAGCTTTTATTACAGGGATTCCTTGATGCTTACATTGTAGGGCATGTTAATAAAGTCCCTTCTACCTGCCTGACACTTAAGCAGCACTTGCACAGCATACAAAGCTGCGAAGAACAAAAGCTGCTGGTGCATGAAGCACTCCTGCAGATGAATTTCTGGTGTATGTGTCATACACAAACACGTCACAGCCCCCACGAGCTGCCCTGCAGCTCTTTCTCTCCCAGCACAGGGTGCTCTTCCCAGTATTCCAACTGCTCATTCTCTTTCTGGAGCGTTGGCTGAAAATTCTCTGGGGCTGGAGTGTAAAAGCAGCTTCCAGCATCACTTGTGAGGCTGTAATGACTGAGCACGGATGACAGACAGCTTCTGCTGGGGGATGCTTGATCCACGCTGCATACCTGCACACGGCCTCATTTCACTCCAGATAAAACAGGGAATAAAAGGAAAATGGGATTCTTTCATCCCCTCCACTGCCAGACATTTATTTATCCTTCTCCAGCCAGCAGTACCTGAGGCAGGGATGGGAAACAGAGGGAAACTACCAACATAAAAAACCTTTCCAGATCATTTTGATTAACTGGCCCACACTGCTCTGACTCATCTTTTGATAATGACTGACTACCCAAAGCAGCAGGAAAATCCCACAGATGGGCAAGTTCATTTCTTGTCATCTGTACAGGAGGAGAGACTCTGATCAACCAACAAAACCCATCCCTGCTTCCAGGCTCTCACCTGACTTGTGCAAGTTGATGGATCTTAGGTTGGGGAAGAGCCTTGCCAGGGAATCATCTGACTCTTCGATGGTCGTGAGGTTGTTGTTGGCCAGGATGAGTGTGTCCAGTGATGGAAACATAATTCCCAACTTCCGAATTTCAGTCCAGTCCTGAAGATTATTGTCAGTTATGTGGAGTAGCTTGAGAGACTGACAGCAAACTGGAGAACAAGACACTGTTTCGTAGTCATTAAGGCACAGGAAGAGCTCCTCCAAGCTGCACAGGGCAAGAAGGATCATGTCACCAATTTTATGTGATTTTAACACAACTTTCTGTAACAGCTCTGAAAACCTTGGTGCAGAGAAGGCCTTTGAGCACTCCCCATGGAGTGTTTCAACTACATCTCTGCTCCCATCCGTATCTTCAGAGATTAAAAAATCCTTTTAACTGTTCCCTGAGTCTCTCCCAGTATTGTATAACAGATTGGTTGGGGTTGTCTTCCACATTCATGCTCAACAGGTCACCGACTCCAGTGATGATCTGGACCTGCTCCCAGTGCTCTCAGCTTAATTTAAAATGGGGTTTTGATACATCACTGATTGTGCTTTTTTCCCCCCACATCACTGCCAAAGATTCCCATTAAAGAAAGAACAGATCCCACTAAGTTTTCAGACAACTGAACTCTCCCAATCCCAGAGAAGTGTAGGCTGGCCACGCAGGACGTTCTGTTGTCATCATCTCTGCTTACAAAGCCATACGAAGAGGGATCTGTCACCAAAATGAAGCCACCAAGGACATCCGTGGGAGCAGAATGCCAAGGTGGCCCATGGCCAAACCACAGAAATCAACACCTCTGCAGAGAAAAGCAGGATCAACTATTTGGTGAGAAGTGGCCAGACCCTCAGAGGTACCTCCAATTTAGCAGGTATTTAACATTCATTGCACAGTGACTCAGAGGAAAGCTGACCTGACCCTCCCGCATTTTTGGGGTCATTATCCATCTCTGGTATTTGGGTTTGGAGGAGGAGAAGGCCTGGGCTTTGCAGCACCACCCAAGTTTGGTTTCTAAGACAAGGTAAAGCACTTACCTGGCCAGTTGCCAAACTCCCAAAGGAAAACATCCGTTTTTCTCTATTGATATTTGCATCCTCACAGCCCCCTCATCCCTCACCACATGACTCCAGAACCCAGCCTTGACCTGAGCGCAGCAAATCCCCTTTTCTACCCCCAGATTCCCAGGCTCACTCTGGTAATTCCTGCAGGATGGTGTGCACTGTTTCCCAGGAAGCTTTGCTGTTGTTGAGCACAAGTTTGCGGACGCCAGCGAAAGACCCAGCGCAACTTCTCTCTAAAACGGACAAACTGAGAGGGTTGGAACTCAGGTTTAGGAACTCCAAGTGGGGGACGTTGGACACAATTTTACTGACCTAAGTGGAGAGGGAAGAAAAGAAAAAAAAACATAGAAAGAAAGAAAGAAATGTGTATCAGGCAGTAATCGGACCTCTGGCAATAATATCCCACCTCCTAAAAGAGGCCCTGTGGAATCACCACCAAGAAATGATATGGGGAAAAACATAAGGATATCTACCTGTAATTCATACTCCAGCCATTCCTGATCTGGATGGATTGGTTAATTGCTCATTCTCCTCAAGAGTTCATTTAATTACACTCTAGGAGCAGCTTGATAAGAGAAAGGCAGTCCCTTGGGAGAGGTCATAAAATCCACCTCAACCCCAAGGCTGAGGAGCAGCACGTTCCAGGAGCCAGCCCTCGTTCACGGGGGGCCAGGGACACCTGTCCTGGCTCCATGGCCGACACTGAGCACCTGTCCAGCTTCCCTCTGCTCCCCACAGAGCTCAGCCAACCCCTAATTCCCTCCCTGACTGAGGAACTGAGTGGGAAGCAGCTTCCAACACCAGTGGACATCAATGTAGAAAATCATTCTGAGTCAGAGAACACCTGGCTGGAGAGCTCCACTCCACAAAGCTCTGGGATGGGCAGAGATGGGGCAGACCATGGCACACTGAGGTCAAGAAATGGCCCAGCTGTTGGCAAAGGGTGATTGTCTCCTGCAGAGGTGGAATTCGAGTGTGGCAAACATGAGGTAATGAGTCTGCCTCGCTTCACACCTCCTCTCAGGTGATGTCATGCTTTGGGTGCTACACCCCAGGAATTAAGCAGGCAAACTGGATGTCACCAGTCCAGCAAAAACACAGGATTTAGGAAATAATTACTTACGATGAACAATTGGAAGAAGGGTAATTTTTCAGTATTCTACTAAAATAAGGAAAGGAGGCATTAAAGTTCTTCTTAGTGGGTATAAAAAGCTGTTGTATAAGGAACAGTGATGATGCTCCTCCCTCCTGCAGAGAACAGGGCAGGCAGAAATTGGCTGAAATTGCAGCACGGGAGACTTAAATTACACAGTTTAGCCTATGAGGTTATTAGCTAAGCATGGGAACGGGCTACCCAGGGATCTGGAATCCCCAGCACGGGCAGGTTTTAGGAGTGGGGAGATGTTTATCTGGTGTGGATGGGCTGTGAAAACTTAATCCTGTCTCAGAGGAAGGGGCCAGCACACACAGAAGCCTTTCAGTTCCAGGGCAGCCTAAAGAGACTGAACACAGAGCAGGGTGTGAGACGTGCGGCTCGTGAGCGACCAGCGTATGACCAGATGTGAGCTCAGCCCCACTGAGCTGGGACACTGCAAACTCTGCATGCACTCCCTGCTTAAACATGAGAATCTGATGGCAC
Organism: Callaeas wilsoni; assembly: GCA_013398955.1. Taxonomy (NCBI): domain Eukaryota; kingdom Metazoa; phylum Chordata; class Aves; order Passeriformes; family Callaeidae; genus Callaeas; species Callaeas wilsoni. The sequence goes on from VWPU01002277.1 coordinate 39,682, forward strand.
AAAACCCCAAGATATCCTATTTTTTTTCCACATATTTCCAACAATAAGCACTAACATAAAAGGAGAGCATAATGCAGTGAGGAACTTAATGACACTTGAACGGATTGAGATTGTTTCACTCCTGTTACATTGCATTTATTGAGCATTATTTCGTCCAAGCACTTCAAAGGATTTTACAACAGCATTTAGCATTAATTAATGAGGCTGCAGAAATACCCTTTGTGGTAAATATTATTAAATCTGTTCTGCAGATAAGGCAACAAATGTGGAGAGGGAGTAAATAACTTGCCCACCACCACAGTGGCAAAGCTGGAAATCAGCTGCCACTCTGCTAAAAACTAAAGTGCTCATTAACTTCTTGGTGTTAGAAATGCCAGTTCCAGTGCTCTGCATGATGAAATAAAATAAAAATACAGATTTTTCACCCACAAGCCAAGACTGTAAGTCACAAGGTGCAGGAGTGAAGTGCCACACTGGATTAATTTCATCACATGTATTGCTCAGCTGCTGTCGAAGTAAATAAACATCACCTTCAGAGATGAGAAAGAAGCCACAAAAATGAAACTCTCATCAATGCAACATTTGCAGCCACTAATAGCTGTGAAAGGTGCCCAGAGAGGTGCCCACCACCATTTTACCTCGTGCCAGTCTTCCAGTTTGTTGTCAGAGAGGTCGAGCTCAAAGACGTGGGCGCAGAAGGCGGCGATCTCGTTCTCGTCGCCGGCGCAGGTGATGCCACAGCTGTTGAGCACCAGCACACTGGGCAGGTTCAGGCGGTCTGGCACAGGGAAAAACAGAAGCTGCCTCTGCTCAGCACTGCCGTGGAGTGCCAGAACCCAGCACCAAGCATGGGTGTTACAGCCAGCAAAAGAAATCTACCCGTAACGCCAGAATGTACAGCGATTTCAGGAGCTCAGGGTAAACACGGATTTTATAACTGCCACCGTCAGGAAGTCTTGACTGTAACCATGAAGTACCACTCACATCAGTGCTCTTCAGTTCCTCCACGTATTTCTGTGTATTTCAGTCCTTTGTCATTTATGCCATGTCTCCTATCAGTCCCTGCCACAACTTCTGCTCTTCCCCAGGCAGCTGCTGCTGCAGATAGGACACAGGGCTGCTGCAGTCTGACTCCCTTATCCTCTTGCCCTGAGCCCACTTGGGCCTAGGAACAGCCAGGAGGTATTTAAACATTTCTTAGGGTATTTAAACATCTCTTTTCGGAGCTTCCCTTCCCAAGGTTCAGTGTAGAACATTCAGCATTCATGCAAAAGCTCAGGTCTCTGCTCTGCCTTTCCATTTCTGCCTTTGGTTTTGCTCCAGCTCCTTCTCAGGCAGGTAAATGTACTCAAAGCTACAGCCAAGGACTCGGACCTCAATCACAGCCTGCTGTGCTAAGGCTAAAACATGACAAAAAGCTGGGGATTTGTAATAGGAAACAATTTCCACATGAGAAATTCCTTCTTCTTCCAAGTTGGAAGAGACCTTCAAGATCATCGAGTCCGACCTCTGTCCCCACACCTCAACTACACTAAACCATCGAACTGAGTGCCACATCCAATCTCTTTTTAAATACGTCCAGGGATGGTGATTCCACCACCTCCCTGGGTAGACCATTCCAATATTTTATCACTCTTTCTGTAAAAAATTTTCTCCTATTATCCAGCCTATATTTCCCTTGGCGCAACTAAAGCCTGTGTCCTCTTGTTCTATCAGTTGTTGCCCGGAAAAAGAGACCAACCGCCACCTCACTACAACCACCTTTCAAGAAGTTGTAGAGAGTGATAAGGTCACCTCTGAGTCTCGTCTTCTCCAGGCTGAACAACCCCAGCTCCCTCAAAACAACCCCCGCTCCCCCAAAACAACCCCAGCTCCCTCAATCCATGCTGAGGCAAGGCAAGCCATCAGTCTTACACACTTTCACACAAAAGGCTTTCCCACCTCTCTGGAGTACTAAAATCCATTAAAATTGAACCACAAGCTTTTTCCTAAATAGTTGGCCCCTTCTGTCCTTAACACTTGACAGTGCATGACTAGAAAGGGGTTCTTGCAGCAAATAATTGTCTGGAATGATCTGGGCTTCCAAGCTTTCTGGCTCATAAGTGTTTGGCTTCTTTAGAGGACAGTGTGGCGCTTTGGGAGTTATTCATGGAGTATTTTTAAACCATGTCTCAGTCACATTTTAAGACATGGCCTCTTTTCAGCACCCAAACAGCTCAGGTGAGCAGGAGGGAGGTAAATTTACCTGCAGAGAGGGCATAGACTGAACATTCCATCAGGACAATTTTCTGTTCTTGTTCATTTTGAGAGTATTTTATCCTCAACTGAACTCAGGCCCTTTTATCTCCTCTGTCAAACCCAGTTATTGGAAACTTCATCCAGCTGATTTCCATGGCTGTTTTCCCCTTTGAGGCTGGTTATGACACAAATTGACCTGATGGATGTTTGGGCTACTCCTACAGATCGTGATGGGCAAGATGTGTGACAGAAAGAAGGGGCAGCTCTGAGGGAATCAATGTGAATCTCAGACCCAACTGTACAAACCAAGAATTAAATGCCAACATCAGAGCGTGAGGGAAGAGTAAAGGGTGCCACATGGATCTAGTTCAGAGGAGATGGTGACACAGATTCTGCAGTCTGGGAGGCTCAAGGACATCCACAAGCAGCACAGAGCTTCAGACACATATCTGGCTAAATTCCCTCGAGGCAGCAAGGTCAGAAGCACAGGAGAGGGGAATTCTCCACTAGGTCACAAAGCACTTGGTGCCTTGAGAAGACACAGCACGCTGCAAGTTCATCTGAGGCACCTGTCACAAAAGCAGCCTGGCTGGAGGTTCAACAGCTCATCACTCTGCTTGAATTACATCCCCTCCTGTGTCCGCTGAGCTCCTGTCCCTGCAGGCATCAAAGCAGCCTGGTGGCACCACTGGCATGGGGACCAACCTCAAATTTGTATCACATTTTATGCATTTTTAAAGCCACTTCTGCCAAAACACCTGTTGCTGCAGCCAATACTAAAATAGGATCAGTGGCCTGAAGAAAACAAGCTCCAGGGACTGCTGAACCCTCAAAACACAGACTGCAGAGGGCCTTAGCTCCATCTTCCACTCACAGGGCTGGAACCTGGTGATGTTGAAGGTCTCTTCCAACCCAAATGATTCGATTCAATTCTATTCTATTTGATTCTATTCTATTCTATTCTATTCTATTCTATTCTATTCTATTCTATTCTATTCTATTCTATTCTATTCTATTCTATTCTATTCTATTCTATTCTATTCTATTCTATTCCCTAATTCTGATTCTGTTATGCTGTGGAGAAATTTGCTTTTTTACAGCAACCAGTTCAGTCACTTTCCGCCTTTGTTAGATTCCAGTCTCTCAAGTCTCCAGTGAAAACCACATTGTGATGGTTCTTTTCCTGGGCAAATCAAGGTGATTCCTCTTTCAGCTGATTCCTCCCAGCACCCCTCAGACACTCAGAAAGAGCAGAATTTACCTTTCATAGGTGAGCCCTGGGGAGTTGCCGGGACGTGCACCCCCATGCCAGGCCCACGACGGTAGGGGAAGTTCTCAGGGCTGTATTTCTCACACAGAACTTGCATGAAACTCCTTCCACTGGGCTGGTCCATGCTCCCTTCTTGGACTTCTGGGTAAAGAAGAGAAAAACAGAGCATATGAGCAGTCAGCAAGTAAAAATCACTTCTAGCAGTGGTGCTGAGAACACAGGGAAAGCAAGCAGGTGCGTCACGGGTTTTATTTCTGAGTTCCAGATTAGTCTAACAGGTCCAAATTCAAGATTAAAGTAAAACATCACTTGAAAAGAACCCAAAGCCAGAGGGTTTGGTGCTGTACAAACACAGCATTACAGGCCGAGTTCGAGACCTCCTTACCCCACGTGTTCTTACAGGATAATTCCAGGCTGCAAAAGGTGACTTCTGCACTTGCCACTTCTGCCCCTCCCACGAGGGCTGTGAGACATCCACAGCTATTCTCAAACACATTTCCAGGGCAGCCAGGAGGGGAAGGAGCAAACAGCTGTTTGTGAGCAGGAGATTGCTCCAACAGCTGTTTGCCAACTTCCCTTTTCTGCTGTGTCACCAAACATCGTTTGGCCAGGCCAAGAGGCAATTTCTGCCAATTCCATTCTGCAGCTGCCTAATGCATCTGGGAGATAATAACTGTGCCCTTCATATCTGGGCACGGCACAGAACAGCACAGGAAGAAGGCCTGGCCTCATCACAGGCTGCTGAGCTGCCTGGAGAGATACTGAGAGTCAGCTGGGAGAGCTTTTGGCACGAGGATCCCTCCAGGGCCGGGGTTCTGCCCTGCCCAGGTGGGACTCGGCCTCTCTCTCTGCCCTGCTTTCCTGTGCCCGCTCTGAACTCGGCATTTGATGGTTTTGTAGCACAGGAGCAGAGCTTGGCTCATGAATGAAGAGATTATTGTTTCCAGAGGTCTCCTGGTCCTGCTGCCCGTGGTGGACACAGCATCACAGTCCCTGAACTTGCAGGAACCAGTGCAGGTTTCCTACAGTGCCCAAATAGTCGTGGGGCAGCTTTTTCACTAATTACTGCAAAGTGACCTTTTCATTCACTGAAAGCCATGTTGCTGATCTTGAACTAAACTTTCTGGCCACTTCTTTCCCTTAGACTTGTTACAGGCAAAGATATAAGTCTAGATATAAAATTCTGAACAAAAGTGATTTCACTAAGGCTCCCTTTGCTGAGAATCACCTGTTTAACAAGTTCCATTTCACTTCCTCATGACCAGACTGCCTAAAACCCACCAACCAAAAGGATTTGAGTACAATAAGCAGCAATTGACTGAAGTGTGTTATCATTTTTATATTATATATAAAGATTAAATGTCACAAATAGGGACTTACAGGATTGGTCTTAAAAAAAAACAAACTCAAAAACTCAAAACTCAATTTTTCATCTCTCGACAGCTTGGTTGATTCATAGCTCAAACTTGACTCATGTCACTATTCAATCTAGAATCAAAAAATAAATCCTCAAACCGGAGTTTGATAGGAACAAGGCATTTAATTTTAGGCTAAACCATTCCACATGGCACAGGAACAATCTGCACTGACAGCCAAGGCTTTAGGCTGAAAGGCCTCGCTCCAGAGCGGTTTGGGAGCTCAGTACCATCCACAGACAGACAGGGCTTTCCAAACACACAGTCAGACCTCCTGGTCTGGAAATTCTGGAACTCTTGTGTGCATAAAGCCTTCTGTCCTTCACATGGCTTTGCCATCAGCTCTTTATCTGCTGAACAAACATCAGCTGGAAATTCCACAGGAGAAACTCACCTTCGAGGCAAAAAATGGTGTTTTCAGCTGCAGTGTGAGAGCAATCCAGAACTGAGAAGAAACACTACTGACATTTACATCCAACAGCTTCGAATCCCCAACATTTTCTTCCTCAAGCTCTACCTTTGCACGCCAATGCCATTGTGAGATGATAAAAAATGTCGTGGAGTGGGCAGTCACCTTTCCCACCTCCCTTCCCGTGGGATTTCAGGTTCCTGGCAATCATCTGTCACGCACGTGGCTTCTCTGAATCCCTAAGATTGCCCGGGAGCAAGGAGCAGCAGGATGTGCAAAGGGAATGCCAGGTTTCAAGGGAATGCTGTCAGCCCAAGGGCAGCACAGGGTGACCTGCAAGGGGCACGTTTCTGAGTGTGTCCCTCCCGACAGCACGGGGAACAATTCACGTCCCAAAATAACTCCGGGCTTTCTAAATGACGGCACAGAGTGCAAACGAGGCACTTGGGCTTTGAGAGGTGTCAACAAATAGCCTTTGTTGTTATATTTAAGTGCTCTGCTGCAGGGCTGCTGCCCCAGGGATGAACAGCAGAGAATCCCAGAATGGTTTGGGTTGGAAGGGACCTTAAAAATAATCTCATTTGAACCCCTCATTCCAACACCTTCCACTATCCCAGGTTGCTCCAAGCCCTGTCCCGCCTGGCCGTGGGCACCTCCAGGGATCCAGGGGCAGCCCCAGCTCCTCTGGGCACCTGTGCCAGGGCCTCCCCACCCTCCCAGGGAAGGATTTCTCACCAACAGCCAATTTAACCCACTCTCTGACACTCTGAAGCCACTCCCCCTTGTCCTGTCACTCCAGGCCCGTGGAAATAGTCCCTCTCCATCTGTCCCTTCAGGCCCTGCAAGGCCACAGTGAGGTCACCCCAAAACTTCTCCTCTCCAGGTGAACAATCCCAACTCTCCCAGCCTTTCTTCCCAGCATTTCTCCCTTTCTTCCATCCCTCTGATCATCCTGGTGCCTCCCCTGGACACTCTCCAACAGCTCCGTGCCCCTCCTGTGCTGGGATTCCCAAGCTGGAAGCAGCACTGGGAAGTGTCTGGAAAGAGGAGCACGACCCTGACTCGAGATTCCAGGGAAACCCAGAGTGCTGCTGCAGCTGATGGGTGAAGTGAAAAGAGAACACTAAAAACAACACGGAAAATATTCCCATCCCCTGTGCTGGGAGCCTGCGAGGAGAGTAAGAGACCCTTCAGGAGAACGACATCATTAATGACATGCTAATGAAATTCCAGTGCCACTCAAATGCCTCCGGGGCACATCCTGAATAGTCACACACCAAACACATCCTGACATGTTTGTATACATGGAAAACAAAGCGTGAGGAATGGATGAACAGCACAAACATCCGTCTGGAAGGAGCTGGAACACCGTTCTCCCGAGACATGATTCAGGGAAATTATTTCTGAAATGCTCTCGAAAGGCAGAGAAGTGAATCACAGAATGGTTAGGGGTGGAAGGGGACCTTGAAGATCATCTAGTTCCAACCTCCCTGCCATGGGCAGAGGAATCCCATCAGAATTGATCAGGAACTGTGGTTCCAGGGCAGAGAGCCTGACCCTGTGAGCCACCAGGACCAGCCGCCCAAGCAGGTGAAACTCTGTCAAGGCCCCCACCAAACCCAGCACGGCTGTTTGTTCCCACACCATAGCACTGTGACGAGAAGACCAGAGAGCACACGGGGGACACCTGAATGATCCCTTGGCACGCTCCCGGCCGGGAGCTCTGACCCTGTCCCGCGGAACCCTGCTGGAAATCTCTCTCCGTGCGGAGCCAGCCCGGTCCCTGCCCGTGCTGCTGGGCCCCGGGGCAGGACGAGCACCCAACTGTCCTCTGACAGCTCGGCGTCCGCAGCCCCGAGCCCCCCGAGGCCTCCGCTCGCCCCTCCCGCCCCTCACCCAGCCTGTCCCCGGTCCCCTCACACGGCCCCGGGGTGGCCCCGGGTGACAGCGGCCTCCGCGCTCCCGCAGCGCGCCGCTCCCGGGGCCGCAGCCGGGGGGTGCCCGGGGTAGCGGGCGGTGGCGGGGGGTGCCAGCGGCCCCCGCTGTCCCCTGTCCCCCCCTGTCCCCCCGCCCCGCTCACCCAGGCCCGGCGGCCGCGTCCCGCATCGACCCGGAAGCAGCTCCAAACATCACGTGACACCGCGCGCGGTCACGTGGTGGGAGCGCCCCCCGTTGCCGTGGAGACGGCGACGCCGATGACGTCATCCTTGTCCCCAAGGAGGGTTTCCTGGGATGCGACGGGAACAGCGATGCCAGCCCGTCAGGGAGGGGATCCTGACCCTCTGCTCGGCCCCGGGAGGCGCATCGGGAGTGCCGTGTCCGGTTCTGGGCTCCTCAGGACAGGAGGGACCTGGGGCTCCTGGAGCGGGGCCAGCGGAGGGTGACAAAGATGAAGAGACTGGAGCATCTCCCTGGCGAGGGAGCTGGAAGGGACCTCACCTCTGTCCGTCAGTGCCTGCCGGGAGGGCTCTGAGCAGGGCCCAGCCTCCGCTCCGGGATGCCCAGCAATAGCACAAGGGGAATGGGCAGGGACTGATCCCAGGAAGTTCCACCTGGACAGGAGGAAGGATTTTATTATTCAGTGACCGAGCCCTGAACAGGCTGCCCAGGGAGGGTGTGGAGTCCCCCTCACTGGAGATATTCCGGAACCACCCGGACACAACCCTGTGCCACGTGCTTTGGGATGACCCTGCTGGAGCAGGGAGGACCAGGTGACCTCCTGAGGTCTCTTTGCCCTGGCCCAGCCTGTGACTCTGTGATGTCACACAGAGATGATGCCAAGATCCCTCCAGCCCCAGGGTCCAGCTCTGGGCACAGGAGTTGCCCCCAGGATGACTCAGGGCTGCACCCCCTGTGCCCCCAGGGTCCTGCTACATAAAATGACTTAAAACCTGCAAACCCATGACCCTTGCATGTTCAGGATGTAAAATGTCAGCAGCATTGGCTGTACTGGCTCATGCAGCAGCTGCACCCCTTTGCTGGCACTGCCCACCTGCTCTTTACCAGTTCACCCATTTCTCCCAGTGCTGGCTCCACCTTCTCTGCAGTGGCTGGTCACAGCCCCAGAGGGAAGGACAGAATTATGCAATCCCAGCTTGATTTGGGCTGGAAGGGACTTAAAGCTCATCCCATTCCCCACCCCTCTGGAAGAGCAGGGATGCCTTCCACTAGGCCAGGTTTCTCCAAGCCTGGTCTGGATGACAAATCACGCTGGGAGTGAGGACAAATCCACCCAGCTTGGTCCCCCACGTCCATGCTTGCCAGGATCACACGGTAGGAATCAGAAAGTGCCTGAAACACGGCCTCTCCTGCCTGGCAAAGGAAGGGGAGTTGGAGGAGAGCTGCATCAGTCACGGCTGGATGGCCGCAGTGCATCTCCCCAGCCCGTAACATCACCTGCACAGCTTCATCCTGTTACCGCACAGCCCGGCTGCTCCGGGGCTGCAGGACACAGTGGC
>VWPU01002279.1:0-14750 GCA_013398955.1 Callaeas wilsoni
GCGGCGGCAGCGCCCGCCCGCCCCGCCGGGCTCCGGGCGCACCGAGAGCCCCGCGCAGCCCCCGCGGCCGCCCCGCTCGGAGACGAGAGCTGGAGCCCCAACAACCCGGGCACGGAGCTCGGCCACCGCCCTGAGCCGTGAAACCCCCGGCAAGGGTTCGAGCTAACGGGGAGAGCCCGCTGGAAACGCCTGGCCACGAAACGAGGGGGCTTCGGCCGGGAGAGCCTAAGGGAATGTCCCAGCACTTGCTCCTACAGTGGCATCAGCAGACTGGATTGGGCTCACTGAACGCCAACAACTTTTATTTAAACGTAATTCGTGATAAAGAGTGCATGGGGCAGAGTCCTGGCTGCAGTGAAGACGTTGGGAAAGCTCTCCAGCACTAGAGATGACGGTTTTCTCTTTTGCTTTTGCTTTCTTTTCCCTTCCTCTTTCTCCTATTTTTCTCTTTTTTTCTTTCCTTCTTTCCCTTTCCCATTAAAAAACTAACAGCCAAACCCCACCCCAGTGAAGCCCCATTCACGGCCATCTTTCAGGTGGGATAATTGCTGGAGACCGAAGGGCTCTGTTTCTGTTAAGGCACAATTAATCTAAAGAGGCCCCCACATTAAGCACTACCCAAATCAAAAGATACCTGCCAGGCTTGGCTGGGTTTTGCTGGCTGCTGCTGGCGTGAGGATTTGCATAGAGATCAGAGAAGCAGGAAGGGGAGATGGCAAGAAGCAGCAGCTGTGCTGAGAGCAGTGCCGGTGGTGCCCTGGCAGCAGCTGTGGGGAGAGGCTTTGGGGCCGGGTGTTTGCTGGGGGAGGCTGCAGGCTGCCAGTGAAGGAATGGTTTCCTGCTGCTCGGTTCCTTCCAGCTCCAGGATAAAAGGATTTGTAAACAGGGTGGCAAAAAGCTGCTTCCAGCATCACTTTCTCATCCTGCTGGATGCAACCTACCCAGCCCCGAACTGTACTGCACTGCTGAGCTCCAAAAGGGCCAACGACAGAGGAACAGCCCCTAGCTGTGACCACACACAGGAGCCCAAAATCTGGTTTCCCAGCATCTTCACCCACTGCTAAACCTGGGTCTTTGACCAGTGCTCTACCTGCTCCCCATGGCCACCATGACCAGCAGTAAACTCCTGCCCGGGAGGCTACTTTATTCTGAATAATATGAGTGAACTAAGAGACATCTGAGACTTTGAAGCAAGGTCTCACAAGGAAAAATAAGATGTAGATGCAACCAGCTACAAAGCAACAGATGACGGGCATTAAGGTGAAATTCAGCCGAGTGTTTCAGGTCCATGGTTCAGTATTTGGATGGGATTTGTGGGATCCTCAGCACTGGGGTGTGATTGCTCTGCAAGGAGCTGTGAGCCAGCATGCAGTTCATTCACTGCTTCCTACTATTCATCCCTGTTCCAGTTCTGTAAACAGCATGAAAGGGAAACAGCAATCTGTGAATCTGGGGGTGGGGAGGCAGGAGGAGCAGGGTTCAGGTTTTCTGGTGTCAGGAGGAACGGGCAGAGGTGCTGTAGGACAGAGCAGGTTGGCTGGGGGATGAAAGAAGCTGCTGAAAGGCTGTCAAAGCCCTGGGCCAAGACTTTTCCCCTTTTCCTTGGCAATGTGATATCACAGCCAGAACAAGGAGTGATGGCCTGATGCCTGCAGATGTCATTTGGACAGTCAGGCACAGGGCAGAGGCAGCTGCTCCGCAGGGAGCGAGAGCAGGGAGGCAACGCCGGCCGAAAGGAGCCGGCCCCAGCGGCCAGCCCTCGTCCCCAGCCGGGGGCTCTGCCTTCAGCAGCAGCTCTAGGCTCTTGCTCCACGCATCACCCCGTGGTTTACCAGCTCCCACTCCCCACAGGCTCGGGGCAGTTTGCTGCCTGCCCCTAAACCAGCCGTGCCAAAGCACAGGGATGTTTTCCCACGGCGTGGTGCGACGTGGAGTGCGACCCAACTCCTCACTCTCACCTCCACAACGGCGCATTCCCTCCTGTTTTTCCACCAGGTACACGCAGCCTTGCCCAAAACATCCACACCCCCCATGCCTTCCCCCTCAGCCCTTCCCCTGTTGCTGGATCACCAAGGCTTCGTGCACCGGGACACAGCAGAAACCCAGGACGTCCCTCCCTCGCCCGCTGTTGCTGTTTTGGGCTGCTGACAAACGCCCACAGTGCCAGGGGCTCCCCGCTTGTCAGGACAGGACCTGGCACTGTGGGCGTGAGAATTAAAAGGGTGTATTTGTAAGTTAAAAATAAAACCATTTCTTTTATTTGTGTCAGTGCAGAGTCCAAGGCTCCTTGCGTGCCCACAGTGGGATGCTGGAAAACACATGGGGGAAAGGTGGGTGGGAAATGAGTGGGGAGAATGTGCGTGTGTCCATGAAGGGCTGCAGGGAGCAGTGTGGGGAGAATGGCCCTGCACATATCCCACAGCTGGGCCTGAATTCCGTCTCTTCCCCCACTGGTGTTTTGGTCACTGTCCCTGAGATAAACCACACAGGGTCCAAGGAAGTGCTCTCAGGGGATAAAGCCCCTTGCATGACCCATGAGGGACTTGGGAGCCCGGTGTCTGGGTGTGCCGTGGACCACCCTGCCCATCTCAGAGCAGCCCCCTTCTCCTCTGCATCTGATCTGCAAATGGGTGCAGAATTGCACTGCTGGTCCCTGAAATAAAGATAGCTCTTTATCAGCTCCCTTCTGAGGGAGGCTGGATCAAGGTCGATCAAGGCCAGGTTGGACAGGGCTTGGAGGAACCTGATTTAGTGTGAGTGGCATCCCTGCCCTTGGCAGCGGCTGGAACAAGATGATCTTTAAGGTCCCTTCCAACCCAAACCATTCTGTGATTCCAGTGTATGATTCTCTCACCAGACCATCACCTGCTGGGGTTAAACTCCAATTTTTTGGTTCCTAAATAAGCCCGAAGACATCTCCAAGATACCAGGACCCCAAACTGCTGTGTGTAAGGACGTACACACCCTGGGTGAATGGAGCAGCACTCGAAGCAGAAGAGAGACAGATTTAACTACTAAAAAAGCTGAGGGATGATTTCCCATCTCTGCCTCAGGTCGGTGGAGAGAGGGGACAGTGACGGCAGGAAGGGTGTGAGCACCACATCCTCCCACTGCTGCTAGCACAGACTGTCACATCTGTGCAGCTCCAGCACCCCGGGCAAGGGTGCATCCATCCTTACAAACACCGTTCTCGCTTCCTAAGATGCCCCCAAAGCACCTGGGTACGGCAGCCCCTCACTGCTCCTTAGACCTCCAGCTCAATCCACCCGGAGCACTCACTGGGCTTCACAACATGCAGGGAGGTAAAAATGGGCTGGAGGGGAAGGTTCAGCCACGGGAGGAGTTTGGAGCAGCAACCTCCATCAGGCCACAGGTTTAGGACACCAGATGTGAGCTCTGTGCTGAGTCCCTCCGTGCAGGCAAAGAGGAAAAGCTCGAGTCCTGGTGGGAATCTGCCTGCCTGGCTTGGACTGCAAAGGCGAGACCCAGGGACAGACCCGGCTGGCAGGGACTGTGCTCAGTAGTGAAGGAAAAGGATTTATCATAGAGCCCATTAGAAAACATCTGGGCTCAGCAAATGACCTGGAATGCGACTCGGCAGCGGGGTGCTCCTCTCCTCCCCGGCCCCGGGAATGCGAGCTCCCGCAGGGTACGACTCGAGCCAGCTGTTTCCTCTAATCCCATCAGCCTTGCCTTGCACGGGGGCTGCGGGAGAAAGTCCCGTTCCCTCCCCTTGGTCACTGGGATTAGTGGTTTCTCTGTAGTGCCGTGCCAACGCGTTTTGGGGCCCTGGGGCAGCGGTAAAAACGTTCCCCTCCCATCCCTGAGCAAGTCCAAGTGTGTTTAATCACTCCATTTTCCACCTTGCCCAATCACTCCCCGCTCCCAGGCACTCCAGCCCCCTCCATCCCTCCCTCCCTCGCTTCCCCAGCAACTCAGGTCATGCAAAATCCCTCTCCCGTTCAGTTCATGTCTGCAGGGGCAGTTCTGAGCAGGGAGGGCTGGGAAGAAGCTGTTGGGGCTTCATTTGCAGGTGCCCTCGTCCCTATGAGTTCAAACAGCTTTTCTTTCTCTCTACTTCAAAAATAACCAGTTTCCTCCAACTCCACTACAACCAGTTAAATCCCCTCTGATAACCATCTTATTCTCTGCTGCACAACTTCCCCCTGCTGCAATCACTCAGAACCTCTTATTATATTAATTATTTTTCTTGCAGCACTGCCTGAAGGCCCCAGCCAAGCTCAGGCCTCGTCACAATAGGTGCTTGTGTGTGTTCAGAGACAGTTCTGGCACCGAAGCTCCTCCAAACTGTCAAGCAGCAGGACAAACTTAGAACATCCACATGTGTGCAGGGAACATTTTGCACATTACTGAAAGGAAACCAGCACCCGCCTGAAACGGGGTGACTCACGGAGAAATATTGCACTGCTCTTGCATGGGAAAAGCCTCATGCACAAACTCCCTGGCCTTGAAGAAAAGCACCCAAAATCAGAAGCCTTAAAGTGCCAGTCTTTCGAAGTCCTGCTACGGGAAGTGGCAGCATTGTTTAGAATTAGGATGACTGAGAAAAAGGCAAAAAGAACATGTATGCATTTGCTAACAAATTAAAGCCCTCAGCACACAGTCCTTCCACCTTCCAAAATACAAATGCAAATGCAATTCTTGAAGTGATAACATGATTTTCATTGTTTAAAGGGTCTGGTTCATAACATCAGAACTGTGAGACCCTGAGAAATCGGCTTATTGCCTCCCTCTCCTCCTGCCCTGGAGCAGGATTGGGATTTTTGAGACTATTACTGCAGCTGATGAGGAATTAAATGAAAGTGTCCAGGAATTCTCAGCTTATCACAGCTTTCCTGAACGGGCTGAGACACCCGTGTTGGACCAACTTTGCATCATTCAGGTTTTAATTTTGGCAAGAGTGGCTGCTGCAGTGCACGACAAGAGTTAAACACGAAGCCCCAGTTAAATAATCGTAAGCTCATCCGGTGCTCGGAGGAGTCACAGTGACCTTGCCTCTATCTGCCAGCCTACCTCTATTTATACCTAATATGGCTATAAAATCCATGACTTCGCAGATAGTAAACTAGAGCCTCCCACAAGCGTGTCGCCTGCTAGGATGCTCCCAGAGATTTAAAGGAATTATTTCTCAGGCCTTAAAAGAAGCCAGTGAAGTCGCTTTCCCTGATGTGGTGCAAACAGCAGGACGATGTGGCCTTTCCCCGCAGCCATTCCAGGGCACCTCCACTCCTATCCCACTAACACTCCTGCAGCTCCAGCCCCAGGCTTCCACCCATCATCCAAAGATGTATTTATTGACATATGAAATACCCCATCCCTCGACAGATTATCCACGGAACCATGTCATCTTCAGAGAGAATTAAACAAAAAATGGGCCCCGTGCCTGGAAAAAGGAGCAGGGGAAGCGCACACCATCAGCCATTCCCTCAAACAAACCCAAGGAAAACAGTGCAAAAGGGAGGAGCTGAGGAACAAAGCAGCAAGGAGCGGCACAGAAACAGGTCGTCTTCCGCCTGAGGTCCACGCCAGGGACATCTTCAGGGAGTGTTTAACGAGCAGGGTCCTCGAGCTAAAAACATTCTGCCTTTAGTTCAGACTGGATTAAGCCGCGGGACAGAGACCAGGAATTCTGCAGGCAACCTTTGTGGCCTTACAAGTTGCAGAGAATTTACGGCCAGCAAGCACAGTTGGATCATCGGATCTGAATGCATGTGTGTTACAGGTCATTTGATTTCACCCAGTCACTCCCAGGTGGAGCTCAGTAACTTCCATTTAAGACGTCAGGAGCTGGAAAATCCTCCCATGGCTCTACCACCTCATCCCAGCCTGTAACTCACTGCTCATCTGCGCGGGTCAAGCCTCGGCCTCCAGCCCCTGCTTCTCACCGTGCCTCTCCCTGTCGGCAGCAATGCCGTCCGTTCCCGGGGTTCCCTAATCCCCGAGGCTGTGCCGTCTCCAGGTGTGATCAGTGTTTGTTGCACCTGGATGCTGAACTTCACATTTGACTGGGCCAAAATCCACATTGCTCCACTTTCTTTTTCACTTATACAGCATCCCACCAAACAGCAGTTATTTGTCTGCCACGCTTTTATATTTATTTCCGCATAATTCATTAAAATTACAACCTGTGCCAGGGCCTCACCACCCTCACAGGGAAGAATTCCTTCCCAAGATCCCATCTACCCCTGCCCTCTGGCAGTGGGAAGCGATTCCCCCTTGTCCTGGCACTCCAGGCTCTTGTAAATAGTCCCTCTCCATCTTGCCTGTCGGCTCCTTCAGGCACTGCAAGGCCACAGTGAGGTCACCCTGCAGTCTTCTCTTCTCCAGGCTGAACAATCCCAGCTCTCCCAGCCTTTCCTCACAGCGGAGCTGCTCCATCCCTCTGATCGATCACCTTGGTGCCTCCTCAGGACTCTCCAGCAGCTCCATGCCCTTCAATCCAAATCCACAGGGAATGCATGGCTCATGGGAGTTGTAATGGGTTTGGGTTTAGGTGTTTAGCACTGCTAACAACTTCAAGTGCAGCACTGAGGGGGAGGAAGAATATCCTCTAAAACCTCTAAAAAGAAACACACCCCTTTGCATGATTTATGAACTGAATTTGAACTGATCAGGGCATGACCTTTTCCAGGAAGGGGCATCCACTCCTAACGCAGAGCTGGAGGCTTTACAAGCACCACCAATAAAGACTAGAGATGAAGAGTGATTTATTAGTCACCAGCAACTTTCTAAGCATCTTTATAAGCTCCAGGAGGTGGGTATCCAGCACCACGAGGAAAATCCAGCTCCAACAGCCTGCAGTGCTGTACAGCAAAGTGCTGACAGCCAGAAGGCACGAGAGAACGGCCATCCACAGCTGAATTTCCATAAACTATGTTCCCATTTAGTTTCAATCTCAGTTAAGCATTTCACTGTGGGTGGGCTATAGGCTGGACTCTTGGAGCAGTACAGACACAGTGCACATTGCATCCAGCTGCCTACAGAGCCGACATGCCAAAATCTGCACCAGTCCTATTTCCAAAGGCAGGAGCGGGGTGGGAGATGAGGAGAAAGTTTGTTTCTTACTGTGGGGTGGGAGATGAGGAGAAAGTTTATTTCTTACTGTGGGGTGTGTGTGGTATGGGGGTAAGTACCAAACCCTGCTGGCTCGGAGCAAAAGGAGGGTCGGCAGTGCCTCGCTGCTTCAGAAGCTGCTGGAAAATGGGGTTTTCCCAGCAGGTCACTCAGGGATCAGGGGTTCCCCAGCTCCACAGGCCTCTCTGTGCCAGCTGCAGCATCAACTGTACCTCGTGGCACGTCACTACCACAACAACCTGTCACCTTTAGTCCACTTGTGCACCCACTATTTGCATTTGCAAACCAGCACCTCTGTGATTTCTTTTGCATTGTTCCCAAACTCAGAGGGAACCCAAGTGAAATAGCTGGGAAACCAATTCCTTCTCCTCTGGAGAACCATCCATGTGAACTCTCTGGAAGAGTTGAGTTACACCATCACTGCTGTGTTTCCACAAAGTTTGGACAAGGGCCTGGAGTGAAGGACAAGGGGAATGGCTTCAAACTGGAAGAGAGTAGGTTTAAATTGGACACTGGGAAGAAATTTTTCCCTCTAGAAGTGGTGAGGCCCTGGCACAGGGTGCCCAGAGAAGCTGTGGCTGCCCCTGGATCCCTGGCAGTGTCCAAGGCCAGGTTGGACAGGGCTTGGAGCACCCTGGGATAGCGGAAGGTGTCCCTGACCATGGCAGGGGGGGGCACTGGATGAGCTTTAAGGTCTCTCCCAGCCCAAACCATTCCGTGATTCCATGGTACTGGAATGCTGCTGTCTCCTTGACCCTCCCTCTTTCTTGATCTGTTACCTAAATTCGTATTTAAGGTCGATTTACTAAGGCAATGACTTTCTCCTGGTATGATGTTTATGTTCTGCCTAACACAGCAGTGTCCTGGTCCATGAGGCACAAAGAACTGCGAATACATTTCAGTATTTTCTCTCCTTATCAGATTCAGCTCATCACCAAGTCAATACTGAGGATCACAGTGGTTTACACCTGCTAGTGATTCCCTGGACAGTAAAACATCATCCCTAACTTCTCAGGGATTTGCCAGTAAGAATTTGGGGCAATTTGAAGATAGCAAAGGGTGGCACAGACACCTCTGGAGTCACCCAGAGGATGAAGGGCAGCCTTCCCCTGAGACTCCACAACCATGTGAAAATCCAGTCGGGAAGGATGGGCTGCTGGACTGCAGTCAGAGTCCTGGCTGCACACCACATTCCCTGCACGGCTTATCCCTGACCTTGCCTACAGCTTCTCCCATCTTTAAAATCGGAATTACAAACCCTCCTACCTCCCTGCAGCCCATCTGTTTAGTTTGTAAATTCTCCAGGGCAGAGGCTGGTTTTTATTTGTGTGTACAGCACCACATACAGCCAGGTCCTGCTCTTGGCCACGGCTCCAGGCAGGATTGGAACACAAAGCAATGACGGTATCTTGATCAAACACGAACAACTCGGATAAACAATAGAAAAGCAGCTTGATATTTTTTTCCCTGCTGTCTCTGCTTTTCCGTGACTTGTTTATTCATCTCAAAGCCTCAGCAGACATCTAATCGAGCTGTTAAAGAGGCAGATTTGTGGTCAGTCGAGCACTTGGGGAGTTGTTAAACGTTCAAAACCAGTTCTAGTCAGCAAACAGCTTCTTCTTTTTTTTTTTCCCCTTCTCCTGGGTAGTGATATGGTTTCCTTACTCACTGTGTACTCCTATTACCATTGTGATACAAGTTCTCTCCTAAAAGGTCTCATTAAGTTTGCGTAGGGACACCTGCCTTTTTCAGCCCTATCTCGTTTGCACTTTTTGGTCCCGATCCAAATCACGCCACAGACGAAGCAATGATTTCAGCAGGCTTAAGAAAGAAGGAAAAATGTGATAGTTTCCAGATGAGTGTATTATACTAAATTTAACATGCCTTTTGGTACTTAGAATTTCCACTTTTCCCCCTTCCATTTATGTAATTAGAAATCAAGCGGCAGGAAACCGTTCCTATTCCAGCCTCAGCTGGGAAGGGTACAGGCTCCTTCCCACAGAGGGAAAAAGACTTGTCCTCACAAGAAGATATTTAGCACAGCTTACATGGACAGGTTCGAAATTAGGTTTGGGATAATACAACTTTAATTAAATAAAGCAAAACAGATACAGACCCTTTATGAGGTGGTTATATGTGCATATACATACATATATATACATCAACACAGACAACAACAAGCAAGGCAGCTGTGAAGAAAACCAAAAAGTTAAGCTTTTACCCCATTTAAAAGGCAATGACAAATTTAAATTCCACTTTTAGAATTGTGCACTTTTTCCACACTCACCCATGCTGACTTCACATTAAAGAGCAGGAACCTTTGCTGTGGTTATTCTCACTCTAGCAGTAAAGAACACACTGGGAATGGATATCTACAAACGGCATCTCTGACTTCCAGGGCCGGAAGAACCACTTGATCACAGGCCACAGTCGCCCAAGGTAAGAATTAACTCTAGGAAATCGTATTTGAGCTGAGGCAGAGCTCAGAAGGGCAGGATGACTCGTTACCAGGGACACTAAATAAAAATTGAACTCATCATCGGCCCAAAGGGCACAGCAGGGGCTGAAGCGTTCCCTGAACGCTGACAGTCGCTATGTTCGGTGTTGCCACCGCTTCTGGTTCTCCTGGGTCTTGCCCAGGCTGATGCTGCTCTCTCCAGCAGATCCCACTGGCTTCCCAGACTGCAGCACACACACGGAGAACTCCATAAAACCCCTTTCCAAACCACAGAGGAGCTATGGCTCCAAAGTACATAGTTCAAATTAAAAATTGGGGCCGGATAAAATGATTCAAAATTGGGAAGAAAGAAAGATATCCTGTTTTCAATAAGCTGTTTTGACCTGACTGATGAATGCAGTCCGGCAAGGGAGGAGGTGGAAAAACAAGGACATGCTGGAGCAATGGTCCTGGATGGTATCATGCTCTGACAGTCTTAATGCTGCTCTGGCACCGGAGCTATTTTATTTCATAAGTCCTTCGCTCCGGGCGAGCTCCTCAGCATCTGTTGACTCTGGGCACAGCTCAACACGTTTCTCCAGAGTGCAGGATCCACAGAGCAGTGCCCGGGAGAGGTGGGGATGCAGGACTGCTGCAGCACCCACACCTCAAGCCCTCTGAACTCCAGCCTACCCCTCAGTCCATCCCCTTCCTTTCCTGGCACGGTTTAAAGAACAACTATCGCACAGCTTGTTTTCCTTTCTGGGGAGGAGCTGTTCTGTCACTTTTCCATCTATCAGCACTCACCATGCAGCACAAGAGGCCTTCAATAAAGGGAAGTTCTGCATCAGCCTGCGCCATTCCCGTTCCATCCTGAGGCACGCACTCGCTCCTTGTGCTACACGGACAACGCACACGTGTGGGACAAAGAGAAGAGATCCTCGAGTCCTCTCCACAGCTAGAAATTGTGCTGAGTAAAGCAGCAGTGAAGACAACTCCTGAGCCAGGGGAAGAGCAGCAGACAACAAGGCAGCCCAAGGACTGGGGTGGATGTAAAGAAGGGAGCGCTTGGAGCAGTGTCTTGCCAAGGCAGTAAAGAGCTTTAAGTAGTTGTGACCTATTCCCAGACACTGAAACCTCTCTGCTCTCCCACGGAAGAGGGGTGCAAAAACAATCAGCCTACAGGGTAAGCTGAGAGCCAGATGGCATGAGGATGCGTTTAACTCACCCACTATCCTGGGAAGTTTCAAACGGGGGTCACTCCATGACCCAAAGCTACAAGAGACAGCGGGGCCTTGCTGCATCCGTCACACGGTTTGGATTTACCCGTTTGGACTCTGCCTCTTCTGAGAGGACAAAATTCCAATTTTAAAGGGCAACTGTACAAACAGGACATAGGAGTATTTATATTCCTCTCCAAACACCGGCACAAGCAGCGGGGGTCTAGCAGGTGATTTATGAGGTGGGAATGCTTCTTTGAACGGGATGGTGGATGGGGGTTGCTCTCAGGAGTGGGGAGGAACAGACGACGGCTGGCTTTGCTGAGGAGCTCTCCCAGTGGCCCAGGTGGTCCCAGCTGCTGGCTACTCCAAGTGAAGTTCTCTCCTTCCATTCTCCCTCTCTCTCACTCACATACAAAGTCAACACACCAGAGAAGGCCATTTTTCTTTTATTTATTTCCCAGAAGAGCTCTTCCTTGCACTTTTCAGACACGATACAAAACAAGCAACAGAACTTTGTTTCATAGACAGAAACAGTTTGTTGGAGTATAAAGAGTTACTGGTGATCGTTACTGAAGAATGTTGGCTTATTCCAGGGGCACTTCAGTATTCCTGAGGAATAATCATTGATTTCTCCTTCCTTCCCACTGGGATAGTCTTAGCCATTAGTCACTGTTCCTGTAAAGCAAGAAGGCTTATATTATTAAAAAGCCATTTGGGTTCCTTACATGGAAGGTGCTGCAGGATGTAAAGCAAGTCACTGAGCTCTGTAACGTTTCCAGAGGGAACGGGAACATTTTCACCCTTTGCTAAAGCAAGAAGCTGTGTATGGAGGAATTAAGCAGCTATTTTCATGCCAGAAGCATGGCACGTTTCCATGCATAACCCTCCATTCTGATAAATTGGGTACTTCAAAAAACCCCACATCAGTGGTCAAGTTAACTATTCACAGGCTGAAGAGAGATCAGACTGAAATCAAAGCCACAAAGGGCAAGAGGAAAGGCTGCAGTTGCCTTCTTGTGTTCTTGCACATCAATATAAACCCACACTCCTAGCAAAGTACAGGACTGTGAGGTTTGGGTGATAATAAAGGCTAAATAACCTGAAAAATAGATTCTTTTCCATTTTGCAAGGAAATCCAGGCTGTGTAATTCATTTTAAGCCTTGAAATAATTGTGACGTGTTGATTTTAAATTCTGCTGACGTCACAGTGAAATTCACTTGATCAAATCACTTACAAAGCCCTCAGAATATTCTGACCACGAATTAGAACTTCTCTGCATTTTAAGTATTCTTTTTTTCTAGATGAATGGCTCCTGCACTGGTGTTGGGGTTTCATGATGGAATTTCTAACCCAAAGGATGGGCAGTGTGATGATCCAAGGCACAGCCAGAACGGCTGCAAAGTCACTCTGACATCTCCCGATTATTGGGTAGGGAGAAGGTCCTCTGTCCTCTCTCATTCTGGCTCAGGACTCAGAATTAAGAACTTGATCCTGAAGAATCAACAACCCCAACTGGATGAAGGCCTGAGTAACCTGGTCTGACCTCACAGCTGACCCCCATGACCCTCTTGAAGTCCTTTCCAAGTCGAGTTCTCCTGTGATCCTGTGAACTTTACAGGCTCAGAAGACTAGAAATAATTTCATCCAAGTTAACTTGTGTTACAATTCCCTCTAATAAAGCCGATTTTCTTGCAGATTCTCTCATTTTGACAAGTTAGCATTTGAACAGAACTCAGTTTTGTAAAGGAAATCCTACAGAGTTTAGTTATAACAAATTTTTCTAGGAAAAAAAACGATGAGTGGTAATGCAACAATATTTTCCATGTTCCTAACCAAGAGAAATGAAATAATTTTGTTATAATAACCCTGGAGCCATTATCCATGACATGACATTTTGGAGTGAATTAATGACATTAACCATTAGATGGCTTCATCCACGTTTTCCCTCTCTCAGCCTTTATGCCAGAGAAAGCCATGGAGACAGCGCACTGGAAACTATTTCTCTTGTGCCATGCGGGCATCTGAAGTGTCCTTCCAGTTACCTCATGCCTCCAAGGACCACCCTTGCTCCAGATTAGTCCTTAATCCAAATAAAATCCCTTCCTAAGGTGACCAGACCCCGTTTTCTGCTGCCCAGCATCCCTAGGAACAAGCATCCCTGAAGGAATAATGCTCTCCCAGAACACGTGAGCAGTGCATTTATCACTCACACAAAGCCACAGACATGTCATTCCAGGTTTTTTGGAGACATAAACTGGAGGAATAACCCCAGGATGGTGTGGAAAACTAGAGCATTTTCATGTTAACAAATCCAGCCAGAAGAGCCACACAGGTTTTTGGTGCTGGGCAGTAGCTGGCAATGCTGATCAGCTGCATCCAAGTCATTGTCTCTATATTGCTCTCCAAAGATTTTATTTGTTGGAGGATCTTAGTATTTCCCTTAAACAGGCAGCTGGAGAAAATATTTGTAAGCAGGTGTGTCTGGTAGGGCTGCAGAAGGCTGGAAAAAGCTCATCTGCCACTCAGTCTAAGGAGGACCAGGCTCAACTTGGAGCTCTGTAAGCACCAGGAAAAGCCTGAAAACCCCTGCGGGCCTCCTGCACCAGGCAGAGGAGCGATGCAGGAGGGATTTTTGCACTCTGTGTCCTGCACTGAAAGCTCCTGGCAGAGTATTTTACCTCGGTACCTTCTGAGGTGCTGAAGTAACTGTAAATATGTCCTGGTGGATGCCTCTCCAGCAGTGTCACTGAAATGATTAAACCAGGCCGTGGCTTTGTGGATCCAAAACACACACTCACACTCACACTCCTTTTGGGTTCCAGATGCCACAGTGATAAATTGCCATGAGAACAGCCCCAACTCTGATAAATGAAGAAATTAAGAAAATACTAATGGAGTCATTCTGTGGACTGGTGCACTGCAGCCAGTTTGTGAGTGCACAAATGGTTCCTGCTAATTAATCTATTTCTAAGTATTTTACTTCAGCCTGGTAAAATATTTTTAAATATTTTACTTCGGTGTTAATACTGAACTCATTGAAATTATCCTCTTTGAAACTGCTTACAGGGTACTTTTTTTCCAGACTAACTACTACCCTACTACCCAGACAAACAAGCCACAAAACTTACAAGTGATCAGTGTTTTCATATTGAAAAGAAAACCAACCCAAAACGCCACAGATCAAAGATCTCCTTCCACAGGCAGATCTACCTGACATGCATGACATGACCTTCAGTTTCTTCCCAGCTCATCTCTTTTAAAGTCTGAAGAACCTTAATATTAATTTCGTTTTTCTGCTTTTCAGACATGTATTTTTATTCTGTTTTCAGGCTGTGGGAAAAGCTACCTGCAGGATCTGTTAAACTAATTCCATGTATTCAGTCTAGTAAATTTACTGTTAAACACACCAGATATTAAAGAGCAGGGGAACATTCCAGCTTTGGCAACACAAGTTTCTTCCTACGAGCACTCCTTTGGGAAAGGCAGAGGACTATCTGTGTAAAAATTACACAGAGATATCTGTGTAAATGGACGTGCTGAGTTACAAACAGTCACCAACCAACAGCAGGCAGCACTGTGTGTTGGTTTGGCACGGCCTGGTTTTTGGTAGCAGGGAGGCCGCAGAGGTGGCTCCTGTGGAAGCTGCTGGAAGCTTCCACCATGTCTGGCAGAGCCAGTCCCTGATGGCTCTGAAGATGGACACGCTGCTGGCCAAGGCTGGGCCAGTGAGAGGCTGGCGACGCCTCTGTGATAACAGATTTAAGAAGAAAATCAAAACAAAGGGGAACCCAGTTTTTCTTCTAGCCAGAGAAGAGGAGGAGGTGAGAACACGTGAGGGAAAACAACATGGAGACACCAAGGTCAGTGGAGAAGGAGGGGAGGAGGTGCTCCAGGCACCAGAGCTGAGGTTGCTCTGCAGGCCGTGGTGAGGACCATGGAGAAGCAGCTGTGCCACTGTGCCCATGGGGATGCACAGGGACACAGAGATCCACCC
>VWPU01002280.1:0-14069 GCA_013398955.1 Callaeas wilsoni
GCCCCGAGAGCGCTCGGCCCGCCAGCGCCGGACGGCGCTTTCCGCCCGCCTCGTCCCCCGCTCAGCTCAGCGGCGGCGGCCGCCGCGCTCGACCCCTCGCCGCCGCGCCCCGGGCGATGAAAAACGCGGAGCGCTTAAAGACCGCTCACAAACTCCTGGCAGCCGCTCTCCGGGGCGGCGGGAGGCACGGCCATATCCCGCCCCGGATGGTTCGCCGCGAAGCTCCGGAGACTTCGCTCGCCACCCTCATCCCGGGTCGCGCTTCACGCTTCTCTACGATGATTTCTGTTAGACGGCTACTTAGTATTATGTGGTCAAACTGATTAACAGCTCCGTGGAAGCAGGGAGGCAAACTATTTAAATATAACCTTTGACAGGTCTTAAACTCTTTGAGATTGGCATCAAATTTTCATTCAGAGATTACCTGACTTTGTTCTTCCCCCCTACCAATCTATCACTAAATGGAAAACAGATCTCTTAAATTTAAAAGGCAGGTTTTTTCTTGCTGGCATTGGCATTTACTTGCTGTAATGCCTCATTGCGTGCAGCACCTTCAGGCTCCACAGCTCAAGGCATATTGGAGACACGAATATGTTTCTGCATGTTCACGTGCTTGAGGAAAAGCTATTTGTCACAGTACGAGCAAATAAAGTATAGCAAACACGATGGCCTGTGTCACACAGGCTTTTTAATCACTACGACTGTCCCACACAATTCTGGCACTGCCCAGCTTGCTCTCTCCTGGGTAAGGCTTGGGCCAGGATCCCAGCACAGCCAGGAACCACAGCCAGCTCTAGCACAGCCATGCACATAACCCAAATCAGCCACAGAGTTGAGACCAAACGCCGACTGTGACACACACGCTGCCCAAAAAAGTCTGGTCTCCCTGCCACCAGCCTCCTGCCTCCCACAGCATTTTTAAGTGAAGAGTGTGAGACTCGAAGGGTGAAGGCAGGTGACAATTTCAGTGCAGCAGGAGCTACAGATTGAGTTCCTGAGCATCCTGGTGCCACCAGTCCCTCACACAGCCGGGCACCTGGGGAACTCCTAGAGCCAGCCCAGCTGCCAGGCAGGAATTAGCTGTGCCACACAAGTCTTTTTTAAACTGGTGATTATCTGTCTGCTGGGTATCCCTGCATTTGCTGCCAAAGAGAGGCAAGTTAAAAGAAAAAATCAGGTGCCTGAAGCTGCAAAAAGGCCACTCTCCCTGAAATGCTGGGGTTTAAAAGATCCCATAGAAGCATTTATTTGTGTCATTAAGCATCTAAGTGTCCCTAAGAACCATCCATACAAAGACCCCAGCTTATTTAGTTCCTGCTAGCTTCAGCAGCACAGGCCAAACCTGAAAAGATTCTAAACTCTCTGGCAAAACTGTAAATGTAACCTCAGACACTGAATTTATGCAGTTGCCAACAACCAAATGAGGTTAAGAAAACGGGGATGCGGAACACTGTTTCATTATCCCTCAAAGCCACTGTGCTAAAGGAGTAAGTGCACGCTATGTCTTAGCTTCTGCTGGGCTCTGCAGGAATATCTATGACTTAGGAGACACCTGGCAGCTGACGTACATTACAGAAATTTTGAGGCCTTTAAAGGAAAAAGGTTTTAAACTGAATCAGCAAGTACACAGAAGTGGGAACAAGGTGACACAAGAGTAAGAAAGGAAGTACTTTTTTCTGGAACTCCATGAAGTTTGGGCTCGCTGCGGTTTATGTTACATTGTGTGGTCCAGTCTATGTTTATCTAATTTTTTCAGTGTCATGCTTAATCCTGAGTTTCATGTCAAAGGTACTATTTAATCTGGGTCAGAGTTTACATCTACTCTGTAACATTGTAAATGACTAAAATGCCATAGCAAATTTTGGTGAGTTGGCCTTGGCTGGATGCCAAGTACCCACCCACCAAGTCGCTCTATCACTCCCCGCCTCAGCAAAATAAGATGGAAAAAAACCCTTGTAGGTCAAGAGAAGGCAGGTTACCAAAGCAAAAGAAAAAAAATATGGGCACACAAGCAAAGGAAAAAACCAAAGATTTTATTATTTACTTCCCATCAGTGAGCGATGTCTTGCCATTTCCCAGGAGGCAGGGCTTCAGCACACATAGTGGTTGCTCCTGAGGGTAAACACTGTAAATAACAAATGTCCCCCCTCCCTCCTCCTTTTCCTTAGCGTCTGTATCTGAGCAAACATCACATGGTATGGAATATCCCTTTGGTCAGTGGGTCAGCTGTCCTGGTTATGTCCCCTCCCAAGGTTTTGCCCACCCCCACCCTCCTGGTGAGGGGAAGATGTTGGAATGACAGCGCTGATGCTGTGCCAGCACTGCTCAGCAGCAGCCAAAACACTCGTGTCTTACGGGCACCTTTACAGCTGCCAACACGCAGCACAGCTCTGGGGGCTGCTGTGGGGAAAATGAACTCCATCTCTGCTAGACCCAATAACAAATGGAAGATTTCTCCTGTATCTTCTACCTCCTTTAGACTTTCTCCCCCCTGCAAAATATGATTCTTGCTGGCAGTATGAATTTTTCACCACTAGAGCAGAGGGACACTGTGAAAATGCTTTACTGTGTTTATTTTGAATTCTATACTCATTTTCTCACCATCACTGGTAAATTTTGCAAATGATACAGTGCTGGAGGCAAAACGCCACTCGAAGCAGGACACATACACTGTCTGACTTCATTACTAGTGAGTTACCTCTCTCCAGCTATCATTCTTTTTGAAAGTTGAAAACTAGTGTTGCTTAATTTGCATGTTTGCGAAAGCCTACCGGACAGAACTAAATACCTAACACTTCCATTTCAGGCTAATATAAAGGGTGATAGCTTGCTATAGAAGACACTCAGCTGTCTTGCATTATGCTGCTCTTTCAGCCTGTTCTTTCCTGAACAAGGCCCTAGGTCAGGACACGTAGTATCAATCACCCCAGTAAGTGACCATCCCTTGGCTGCAGAGCCTTAAGCTCCTGTTCCATGGTCACACTGAGCAGCTGCTGCTGCTGCAAAAGGGACAGATTTGCCTCCATCTAAGCTGTGCATATTTGTCACCTCACTGAATTGAAAACCAGCCTGAAAAGGGCAGCCAAGACACCTCCCTCTTTGGCAGCAGCCTGTGTTTACATCAACCCATCTACTAACGTGACTGTCAAATTCCACTGTCGATACACACAAACACCTTGAAAACATCAGTTCCAGGAATTAATTTATGGGAAGATCATTTAACTCCACAGCCTCTATGAAATAAAAACACTGGAACTGGACAGAGCTCACTTCTTTGACTGTCACATGGTTCACCCTTGAGAGATACTAAGGTAACTTACTTTAAAAACTTTTCCCTTTGTCAGCCGTTAGAGTCTCTCGGCAATCTGTTCCAACGTCTAACAAACCTTGTGAGAAAGCTTTTCCTAAAATGCCACTAAGTCATCTGGTCTTTGAAGCCAGTAAAAACTCTTCTTTCTGCAGTCACAAAAATCACCAACCCTTTTGCAAGTTTTCAAACACATGAAAAGTTGCTGTAATGCTCATCTGTCAGCTCTTGCTGCCTCACAGTCTGGACAAACCCAGTTCTTCCAAAGTTGCACAAGGCTTCTGCTGTTAGACTCTGCCAGTACTTTGGGACTTGTCATTTCACTGTTACAGTATCAAATGGGTAAAGAAACATGGTAGTTAGGGACATCTCACAGGCTAAGATTTTAGCTAATTTATATTGAAAAGAACTGGTTTATTTAAGGTCTTTTTGATTTCTTCTCTGTTTTGCACACTTCCTTTTGCTCCTTGTAAAAAAAAAAACCTGTCAAAACCAAGAATCATAACACAGTTATAACAAACTACCACCAACTCTGAAAATAAAAAGAGCATTCGATCTTTAAATTGAGTTCAATTTGTATACTACCATATGGCTTTTGATAAACTCTCAAAATAAAACACATTAATTGATAGAATAACAAATTACAGAAGGTAATACACAAGTTACGCTGCCATACAGATACTAAACAAACACACAAAAAATTCTGAATTCCAACTAAGATGCAGAAACAATTACAACTTTATTTATTTCTACATTTGAATCAATAAAGCAGTCATTATTCTACAAATTCTTACCCCCAAAGGAATGCAGGCAAAGGCCTCCTGTTAAGTAATAACATCCATGAGTACTTAGTTGCTTGTGATTAACCTTATTTGCTATCTTGTGGGAACAGCAATGAGGAACAAAAGTCCTTAAAACTAAGGCATGTCAGTAGTTTAACAAGCACATGTGTCCATCAAAAGGAAAGAATTTGAGAAGATATCTGTGCCTCTTACTGAAACTGTTCAATTTATTTCTACACTATCTCGAGACACTGGTAAAGTTCAGCCTGAAGTTCCTAAAGGTCCAATTATTTCTGGGGCTTAAAATAAACTCAAAGAAATATCCAGTTGCACAGCAGACTGGAGACCTAGGAACCAAGGTGTTTTAGTATTTCCAAGCAGCCATAACAAATTTGTCAAAAAATAAATATTGACACTTTTCTAGTTTTGGAATTACTGAATTTCCTCCAGACTTTTTATGGGCAACAAATATGCAAAAATAACTGAAAAAATCCAATATTCTGAAAAGAAGGGAAAAAAAAAAATCTCAAAATAAAACTGATGAGGGAGTACACAGACAGTTTTTATTTATACATCTAACATTTGGAGTGTGGGCTAACAGGGAGGAACTGTTCCTTCTTAAAGAACACCTCAAAAGGGCATAGAAAAATTTTCCCCATTTGGACAGCATGTCCATCTCCATTTATTTCAACAGGAGGAAGCACCCTGGATTTCCAGATTTAGGGAGGAAAAAGAAATAAAACCCCCAGAACCCAACATAAAAAGTCCCCACACATCCTGACTGGGACAAGAGCTACTGTCACCCTTCCCCTCGCTGCAGCTGTGTCTACTCAATCCTCCTGGCTCAACCCTGTCCTGACACAGCCACAGCCTCTCCCAGTCTCAGAGCAGAGGCAGTGACTCACTGGTGTTGTTACTCAGAGAACAGATAGAAAATAACCGTTGTTTCTTTGGTTCCAGGTCTGGTGGGATTTTTTTATTAACACTTCTATAGTGTATTTCATTGGCCTCATTTTTCCTGTGTCTGGGTCAATATACAACAAGGCAAAATTAAGCAGTTAGGGTGCAGTTTGCTTGAATTCTAAGAGAATGCAGGGCCCTGCTAAGTAATTGTAACAAATAATTTTGTTTGCATGTCCTGTCCACAATAAGCCTAGGAACCCATAGTTCTGGGTGATTGCTTTTTGTTAAGTAGCAAGGAGCTCTGCAGGCTGAATTATTGTATTGTTACTAATTGCATCTTTATCTCTCAACTGTTGTCTAGTAGTGTCTAATATAACAATATTTTTAAAAGCCACTTTTAATCCTACATTTTCATTATATGCCATCCAAAGAATAAAACTGAAAATTAGATGGTTTAGGCTCAGATTCAGAAAAATAACTCCTAGTTAGGAATAGGCCTGTGCTAGCTAGCAGGTCCTCTTTTTAAAAAATTTTTTCTTTGTATTCTACTATACAGCGGTTTCCAAGAATGTAATAGTACAAAGAATTCCCAAATAATAGTGAGTCAGACTCCCCAGATTATAAAATAACCTAAACTCTTTGGTAAATTTAAAAAGCCCAACAGTCTTAAAAGCCTCACTGTTTGTTTTCTGGACAGGAGCATCCTACCTGTGAAGCTGACAGTGGTAAAGGCACTGCTAGTGCTTCTTTCCAAGCGGCCTCTCCAAGAAACACCCCTTAAAGAGTACCCAGCATAAAACTATCCTCAACACAGTGAATAAATTTCTTGCACAGAGCTTGTATTTTATAGGTTTTGCCTTACATGTGCTCAGAATTCCTGCTCTGAAGTCACATGTTCTATAAAGTTTCTTACATTAAAACTTTACCATACCAGTTCCTTGTACTTTTTCAGTTATGGAAGGTTTATCAACAGCCAGAAATCAACCTCTCCTCCAAAAAAACCCCCTAGCATAGAGAAGAAAAAAAGCAAACTAAACTCTTCTCACTTTATGTCATATTTTTCCTGAGCTTAGCATTTCATCACATATTTCCCACTTACTGATGTCAACAGGCTGCATTAATCGCAGTATTTGCTTTCTGTGTAGACAAACCTTTGCTGCATTCTTTGACAGTGGGAGGGATAAGCAAAAGCAGCCAAACAACTGAGGAGCAGAAATCTGGGAAGGAGGGAGGGAGGCCGGTTTAACACAGCTTAGTACTGCCATTTTTTTTCATTTAAAATTTAAATAAAGTGATAACAAACTTTCTGATCCCAACTAGTGTTTTATTGTTATCTACAGCAATTGCACTGAGAAAAAAATACTAATTTTCTAAATTTTATTATATCTTACAAGCAGTTTTTTTTCCACTGCCTTTATCAGCACTGGACTCTTTTTCATATCTAGTAACACATGAGCTATTGATTTTCATAAACACTTGCATACTTGCAGGGGGGGAGGTTTGCCTTTTCTAATTTTGGTTAATTGTTTTTACAATACAAGAAGAACAGAGTTCTTTTTTGTGCTTACATCGACTATTGTGAAGCAAAGACAAAAACTTCTGTGTAAAGTCACGCACAACAGAAAAATACCAGGACATTCTTTCAGAATATCCAGATCTGCAGCTACCTAACCAAAATACAGCCTGTGGCACATGGGAAGGTGAAGTAAGAGGAATGAGTGGATGGGCTGGGAACATACTTCTTAGAAGTGTTATGTTTACACACGAAACATCAGCAGAACATTATCTATCAAAAATGCCCTTGCCAGTTCTGCAGTATCCATAGGGAGGGATCTCTGGCAGTGGGCTCAGGGTGCAACTCTGAAACCTGGGTCATCTCTTTGGTGTTTTAGAACAATATGTGTCCAACACAAATGGACCTCATAACAGGCTCCGAGACTATAACATATTTCAAGTTTTAATTAGTTTAAATTAACTGAGGGTAAAAGCCACCTTCACTAAAAGGGATGTAATTTAGATGGAAGATAGTGAACTACCTAAGAGCAAGTAAAAACATTATCTCCAGCATAAGAGAATTTAAAGCACTGGCTGAGAGTGAAGTTGAGTGGGTATTTTTCTACAAACTGTGTGGAAACCAACAATAGCAAAGTCCTAGTGGTATCCAACATTTTCACCCTGTAGTTGTGTAGGCATGAGCTTTTGTTTTTCCTCTCAGTTTAACAAACACTCCAGCAGAAATTCTGTGAACAGTTCACTCCTTCCAAGGACAATTTTGCTACTGTAGATTGACCCTTTATGTACTCATCCGTACCTTCAAATGCAAAATTGCAGATTTCAGTTTTATATTTATCTGCCTGAGAAAGGAGAAAAGAGAACATAATTCCTGGAAACATTACATAACACAACCTGAAGAGCCAGATACAGCCATATTGATTTGTTTGTTGTTGAGCTCCTGGGGTTTTTTTAAGAGGATACTTTTAGAAGAACCATTTGTACTCCTAGAAAATTCCAGTTAAATGGAATTATAATAACAATTTCCACGTGGAAAAATAAATCTTACTTATATGAGAAAAAATTAATTAATAATTATATCTTTGTTGCTTGCAACTCTGTCTTAGAGATATTCTCAAAATGGAACCTCTTGCTGATCCTTCCTAAACTGTGTATCTGAACTGTGGATCATTACATGAGCCAAACAGTAGCTACAGCAGGAAAAGATATGCCACTTGAATAGCAGTAATGTTTTGATATCTACACAGTCCAGCCACACTGACCTTCAAAATCCAGCACAGCTCCATAACACATGGACTTCTAAGAAACAGTATATACCTTTCTATAGAAACTACTAGATAGAAAACAGAAATGCAAACTCTTGTAATACCTCAGGGACCTTCTCTTGGTCCTAGACAGTCAGCATTATTTTCCACTCTATACCTGCCTCCTTCCCCACCCCCCTTAAACCACAAGAAGCCAGGTAGGATAAGCTATGGAGGACAAAATTTAGCAGAAGGTGCCAGTATGCTACAGCATAAAATGTTCTGACAGTCCAAGGCCTAAGACATACAGCAAAAAAAGCTGCCACTACTGGTTACTACACCGCTCTTTATGCCTTTTTTCCTCGTGCAAAAATACATCATTCTCCTCAAGTAAAGTTCTTAACATCACTACTTTTGGTTTTTTCTGATCCCTCAAGATTACTCTTGCAATAACACTGTATCTTAAATGCATGGGAAGTAGAGGGTCACAGTAATTTTACATAATTTGTCCATGTTAACATATTTCTGGTGTTTCCTTTATTCTCCCTTCAATTTCCTAGTGTCAGTTACATACTGGGGCTGGATCCCAAACAAACTGTAAGCTGTTTGGGGCAAAGTTACCTCTTTTTCAGGATTAGGCACACAACAATGGTAACATAGCAGAGCATTTTCTTTCTTTATTCTAGTATGTTTTAAAGAACATTTTTCTCTGCAAAATGAGTGTTTGGTACTATTAACTGCAAGGAGAAAATCTTGCACAGTAATGTTCCTTTTGTGGTATTGCTTCATAGAAGGAAAAGGAGGAGAGACCCATAGCAGAGAGCATAAACATCATTAACTCACAGCAAATGGTCACCTCTTCAAGTCAGCCCAGCAAGGGACAACCTGACAAGAAAGAGTAAAGCATAAGTTTAGCACAGTTTCCCCAAGTGCATGGAATCAAAGCACTTGCTTTGCATATAAAAAAACTAACAAAACTCCTCCCAAAATACAACAAACGCACAAAAAATGTAAATACCATGCAGGAGAATCAAACTACATTTCTTACAGAAGTCCAACAGCTTTAAGTATCAGTTAGGTGAATTCTACTTTCTGCTGAACAGTCCTATGAAAAGTAGTTTAGGTAACTGTATGCAAAAGGGAAACAGGACAAAGAAAAAGTACACTAGCTTACGAAAACAATTACAATGTCTTTTTTCCCTTCTGTGGGAAACAACTGGCCCTAAACCCAAACTATTTGTAAAGAGATGCTACCATTTCAGTCACGTACATAAGCTCTTCATACACAGTCTGAGAATCTTCACTGACAGCAGTGAATGTCAATGCTCTGATTCAAAGACATACTGCCAGCTATTACCAAAATTTACTTTAAAGAGGGTATGCAAAAATATAAGTGGTTAAATGATGTCTGTAAACTGACTTTCTGAAATGACCTGTTGTCCTGAGTTACCTATGTAACACAAGATTAAGTCAGCTACACTCAGACTTTTCCCACAGTATGTCATCATAATCAACTGGACACAGAATTTCTTTACTCTTTGCAAACAGTACAGCTGATCAGATTTTTAGATTACCTGAAGAGAAATAAAACAATGGTACTGAAAGGGCTGAGCAAGAACACCTGGCCCTCCTGTCAAGAATAAGAGAGAAAAATTGCTTTTAAAGCAAAAAATATAATCATACAGTGTCAGTAAAATTCACCTGTAGAAAGTCACTGAAACAAGTCTACAAATATGTAAAGGTGGAACAGAAATTTTCACAATACATCCATAGGAATCAGAATTTTTTTTTTTTTTTGAGATACCAGCTTTACACTTCAGAGTAAAAATCTTTAGTAGACCAAGAATAGGCTTCTTGCCAACACGGAATGGAGATTATGGCACCGGCCCCAAAATTAGTTCCTCTGTAGAACTGTCAGGATCAGAGTACTGGGCAAGATGGATGTTAGCACTAACCCATTATGCTCGTTCCCGAATAAGCCTTCGTACAGTGCAACAAATAATTTATTTCAAAATACTATTTTTAACAGAGTGTCACATCCTAACATTCCCCACTCCATTCAATGTATCTACCAATAACACTGTACAACACAGTCTGAGTCTCAGATTTTGGCAAAGGTTTCAGAAGGGCATGATATGATACCTGGTGACAGGTATTTAAATAAGAAAAAGTGTCTACAACTGCTGAAGTCCTTAGACTTCTCAAAGGAACTGCAACATGACTTTCTCCATCCCCCAAGAGTAAGTTACCAGCTGTTGTGATGCAGAAGAATTCCATTCAGATCTGGAAAGCAGATAACTCTTGAAACCTATAACTGGAAGACACCACTACAAAAATAAAGAAAACAAAGAAAAAACATCTCAGTTGGGGGATATTAACAGTAGAAAAGCAGTTAGCAAAGGCTTTTTGTAGCATTTTAATTACCAGTTACAGAAAAAATTTTTACTAATTTCTGCCTTAAAACATTAAGACTAGAATTCAAAAATACTAGCAAATGCTAGCTTGAGAATGAAGGCCTGATTTTCTAGAGCTGTATAAAAGCCACCATCTTCCACTGTTTCCACTAAAATGTGAAGTCTTTGGAAAATTCAAGAATGCTGAATGAAACACAGCAACAACCATGAGTGTAAAAGAACTAATAAATCTCACCTTGTCCACTCTAAGCCTCCCACTTACCACCCAGCAGGCCTAGCTGTGTTTAATATAAAAGAAACACAGTACTTGACAGATGACACCTATATATTTTCCAGCAGAGGCGTGAACAGACTCCAAGCAGTGTAATTTATCTGAAATTACCTTGATCCCAGGCATGCTTTTCTTAATGTGTTTATGACGACAAAGAGCTTACTTTTCTTTATGGAACAATTACAAACCTTCACATTAAAGCACAAGTTTCCAGGCTGGATACTGCCAAAAGGTTTCATGGTCATCCTAATTTCTTTGGGTTTCACACAACACGCATCATCTATCTATAATTTTTCTGAAGAAGCATCACAAATCTGTTTGACCTGTTTCTAAAAATATTTAAAGACACAGATTTTAAATGGTGTAAAGTAACATTCCCAAGACAGGAAACTGTCAAAATGCTCTTTCCAAAAAAACTGAAAGAATGGAACTGTCATCATAAGATAAGAAGGCTAAATATATGATCTGCAATACTTTCCCTGACCTAGAATTTAATGAGTTAGAAATTCCATAGGTGAGATGGGTATAACATATAAGAGGTGCTGAAGAGCATCCAAAGAGCAATGAAGCTGGTGGAGGGTCTGGAGCATGAGCTTTATGAGGAGCAGCTGAGTGGGCTGGGCTTGTTTAGCCTGGAAAGAAGGAGGCTGAGGGGAATATTCATTCCTATCTACAGCTGCCTGAAAGGAGGCTGTAGCAAGGTGGGGATTGGTCTCTTCTCACAGGTAATAAGATGAGAGGAAATAGCCTCAAGTTGCACCAGGAGAGGTTTAGATTGCATATTTAGAAAACTTTCTTCCCAGAAAGACTTGTCAAGCATTGGAACAGGCTGCCCAGGGAAGTAGTAGAGTCACCATCCCTGGAGGTATTTAAAAGAAGCATGGATATGGCACTTAACGATGTGGTTTAGTGATGGATTTGGCAGTGCTGGGTTAATGCTTGGACTCAATTTTAGAGGTCATCTTCCTCCTAAATGATTCTATAGTAATATAGGCATGTTAAACCACCTGGAGTCTTTACTTTCCCCTAGGTCACCACTCAACAGTTAACACTGTCATTAACCCTTCACTGTAAGGTAATATGCAGGAGGCCACAGTCCAATCAGAGTCTGATTTTAAGCAATGAATTCCAAGAACCTGCAGGAACAAAGATGATTACATGAGGTCTCAACCCTGTGTGGAACACCCTCAGAAGCCGGGTTTTAAGCTGAGTTAATTAATGGATAGGGAAAGCTGTTTCCTTTGGAGCTTCTGTTTCTACTAAGGCCTTTTAACAATTGCATTAAAAGGGAAGAAGCAACTGCTTCACCTTTCTTGTTTGCAACTTGTCCATTCCCAAATTCCCTTCCTCTCTGTTGCAATCCACTTTGTACTCCAATGATCCCTCCCCTCCTGCCCAAACACAAACTTTCCCCCTGAAACTATGACTTGGAAAATACATTTTAAGAAGAAAGGCATCATTTCCAAGCATGAAAAACTGGTCGGCTCATAAAGAGAAACTTCAGAGTGCCCCAATTGCATCGTCTGAATGCATTGGTTACGTTGCTGCCCTCTAGGGATTCTGCTCGGAAACAAAAATCATGAATAAGGATACACAAAAGGAAGGATATACTGAGGAAAGGATACAACATAAAATAAGGAGAGGTTGTGGATGCCTCATCCCTGGAAGTGTTCAAGGCCAGGTTGGATGGGGCTCTGAGAAACCTGATCTAGTGAGTGGCATCCTTGCCCTTGGCAGGGGTTTGGAACTAGGTGATCTTTAAGGTCCCTTCCAAACCAACCCATGCTGTGATTCTATGATTCTATATGCTAATATTAATCTAAGATAATTTCTGATGCATAGCTTCTATAACAAATGCAGGACCAATCTGACAAACAACTGTCTAATTATCACGTCACATCTAATGCAGAAGCACCCACATACTGAATGTGACAGAAGAACTATGGAGAAGGGCTTAAAAAACAAACAAATTAAAACAGAAGCCAAGAGAAGGATAAGACAAGAATCCAAGAGAAGAAATAGTCCAAAGCAAGCCAACTTCCAGACTACATGGGGGGGGAAAAAAAATCATTACATGCATGTGCGAATATCTAAGTGCTTGACTAAGTGAACCTATGCCCTTTTTCTGTAACCTCCATAATGCAGTTTCAGCAGCAGCCGTGCAAATAAAAGAAGCCAAAAAGGTTAAGCTCTTTAGACAATTCTCCTCCCAACCATGCTACAAGGAATTATTCTTCCTTTCAGGTGGTTACTTTCACGACACTTGTAAGAACTTGGCATTCCTGAACACTGTAACAGCTTACCAAAACTTCCAGTGGCTTTCATCAGTAGTTAAGAACTGTCAGATAAGTGCAGTCATAGTGCCACATGTATGCCCAAATTTCGCATCCATAGAAAATAAAGATAAAAAGCCTCAAATAGTCAGCCTTAGGAGAACTAAAACAACAAATCCCAATTTCCTGCAAGTTTTCGAAATGATTTTGTGCCTTAAAAGTACAAACGCTGGTTCAAGATTTTCCTGTGGCTCTGGCACCTGTGAGTGGTTTCTTAGGTGAATCCTTTTGTGTACATTAAGCTGTGAGACTGTAAATCCTCAATGGCTGAGGCACTTGCAGGCAGTCAACCACCATTGCTCCTACCTCCTCCTTGCTAATCTTTCTCTCCAACTTTTGGAGAACAGCAAGCATAAAGCCGTCACAGCTTGTTTACTCACATTTTTGAGAGTCGTCTGCCAAAAGCTGTCATAAAAACAGTTCTTCAAAGATCACAAAATTCCCAAAGCAGGAAAAGTCTTGACAATATTTTCCTGACATATTCTAGGAAGCACACATAAACCAATGGTTTTTCAAAAGTATATAGCTTGAGCGTAATGGGCTGATTTCAAGGCAAGTATCAAGAAACAGCAAACTTGGCAAACTACATCATGTTACAATCCTACTATAAGACACTATGAACACTTAGTAGCCATAAGTATGGACGAGTAGTCATCTCCCCTTTATCTCACCGTAAGAAAGCAGCTGCACTATTCCTGCTAGCATTCAATCAATCAGTCAATCAACTAGCTTGGGGTAGACAGCCGCCAGGGCAGAGTTTGGGAAGAATTGCTGAGATGTGACGAAGGGTAATGGATCGTGTCAGACACTCTTAGCTGGAACATGAAACTTTAGTTCGATATATAGCAATTTAAGTTTATACTTTTTCCCCTGCATCTGGAAATCAGACTGACAAGTTACCACTGCACCATTAAAAATACCTATAACAGATATTAAAACACAGCCACAGGAATATTAAATGTATTTGCATAGAACAAACCAGACTAATAATGCATCTCCAGATTAAGTAGCAAGACTGTTGTCACATTGTAACAGCCTCGCTCTGGAGCCCCTCTCAGCCTTTTTTCACCTCATAAAACGTGAATATTTGATATAAACTGGGCGGTAACACCCGCAGCACTTGGTAACGCACCGGAACTGCACTAAACAGGTAAATAAATAGACCACTTCTTGAATTCAGAAAGAAAAACCAGCACGGGTTCACACACCCTGCAATTTCATCGGCTTTCCCCGCCGGGGCCCGGCCCTAAGGTGGCCGCCCCCGGCCGCGCTCCGCGGTCCCGGGCCGGGCCCCCCGCCCGCG
>VWPU01002289.1:0-38216 GCA_013398955.1 Callaeas wilsoni
TGCCTGGGCGCGTGCGCGGCCCCGCCCCGCGGCGCGTGCGCGGCGGGAGCATCCCGGGTCGGCGCGCGGGGGGGACGGCGGGAGCGTGTGGCGATGGTGCTGGAGACGCTGGCCCGCATCGTCAAGGTCCAGCTGCCCGCGTACCTCAAGCGCCTGCCGCTGCCCGAGAGCGTCGGCGGCTTCATCCGCCTCACAGGTAGGCGCGGGGAGCGGGACCCCCTTCCCACCCCCGCGGCGCTGTCGGTCCTACCTGGGATCCGGCTCCCACCCCTTGCCAGGCATCGCTCGCTGTCTCCCGGCCGCGTCGCAGAACCCCAAACCTTGAACTGTTGCAGCAGGAGGATGATCCGACGGGAGGTGTAGGTGCCCTGTGGGGCAGGGGGAGCTGTCAGGATGAAGTGCAGGGACAGAGTAAAACGTCCGCGTCTGAAATTCCTCTGGGAACCAGCGCCGGCGAGCCAGAGGCCGTGCGCGGAGATGGATTGGGATTTAGCCGGAGGCCTAGAGCACGGCCTCTTCCTCTTCTTCAGAGTTCAGAGACAGCGTCTGTACCGAGTTAAAACAAAAAAAATCTCTTTCTGGGAACCTGCCACATACGTAAAGTTAGGGTCGTTTTTTAATTTAGTAGTTTTTGTAAGTATTTTCTGCGTGAGGGAGTAAAAACACCAGTTCATTGACTGTAGCCCTGTCACAGAGCGAACAGGAAAGAACAGTGAGTAGTGGCGAATTCTGTGTGTGTTCAGTGCTTTGCACGCTGAGGCTCGGCTGTGATGACACGGGCAGGCCCTCAAGCAGCGTCAAGTGACAGGATTAGTTTGAATCTAAGAAGGAAGGAATACTCTCCACAGAAAGTAGAAGTAGAAGAAGTCCTCAAAGTGCAGAATGAACCTTATATCTTGCAGCACTTACACTATGACTGTAAAAGTGTTGGAAAATTGTTAAATTTAGAACAGGCACAGTTTATTTAAAGCCGGCTTTGAGTACTTTCTTTCCAGCACGTTTATGCTTCTTGTGAACTGCAAGTCCCATTATCTTTCTTGGGAACAAGCAAATCTCTTTTAAATTAACTGTTCCTCTTCCACAACCACTCTCTCATATGAAACAGTTGTTAATTATACTTACCAAATAAAGAAATACAGCTGCTACAAAATTGGGAGGTAGGGGATAAAACAAACTACATACAGAACAATGCAGCTTCTCCTATTTCTGGTGTTTGGCAGTTTCCTAATGAAGCCACTGCCCTTGTAACCACAACTTGACTTAAAATTTGTTAAGCTTAGTAATATTTTAGTATCTTACTGCTTCACTTGTCTAATCATGTCTTTCTGTAACAGGATTATAGTTGTGCAGTCTCTGTATTCACAATGCATAGTAGTAATATGATTTATTCTGAAACCTCTGGAAGGTTTGGCCTGTAGACCAAAATCAGGGCTTTGGGGTTTTTACATAGTGTAATCAGTGGGGGAGAACTCTTTTGCTGTCACATTATTTACCCCATTGACTTCAAGATATTTCCTTGAATTTGGAGGGAGGGCAAGAAGCAAACAACTGATTTCTTAAGTGCAGACCAAACACATGAAATGTCAATCCCAAAAATGTTAAACAAAAGTAAAAGAAGGAGCTGAGTCAGAAACTGCTTTGAAAACTGGTAGGATTTAATGAGAATACCTGAAAAACCCACTGCCGCTAGTTACTAGTGATTTTTTTGACTGGACTTTAAAAATGGGAGACAAAGGTGTATTTAAAAATACATGGCTACAGAGACAACATTTTTACAGTTTAAACTTTTTTTTCCAATAGTAAGCTAGACTAGTATCTGCTGCCATGCTTATACATCTTCCTCTCAGGGTGAAGATGAATGAAAATGGAGGGAAAAAAGCAAAACCGTACAAGGTGCTTCAAGTTACGGCATAGGGTAAATGCAACACAGTGAGACTTTTGAGAAGGATATTGTAGGACACTGCATCCTAGGCACCTAAATTAAAAAAAAAATCATCTCTTAGTGCTTAAAGGTTATTGAAAGTGATTAAAACGCCATTGCTCAATGAAGAGTCGTGTGCTTACTTGCACGCAGAGCTGCTGTTAGTCTTAAATTTCATTTGAGAAAATGACTGCTTGAGCAAGCACTGCCTCTCTTGTGTTGTTGTGGTCTTTGTCCTGTCCTAAAGTTACAATCCTGTAAGACCACGGGATTCCCAATCCTGGGGTTATTTTGCAGTGAATTATCATTAGGGAGAGACTATTAGACAACAGAGAAAATTAGATTAATGTTCCCTTTTGTGTTTGCTACTATTACAAACTACGGAGTATATTCTTTGGCAAATGGCATATTTGCTTCTTTTTGGAAAGTGAGAAGTAACATTGGTCTAGAAATATTGAAAGTGCATTAATATTTGCCCTTTGGTGGCATCTGTTGAACCTAATCAGGGACCAGCACTATGAAACACTCAGTAACATAGACCTTGTTTGCAAATGCAGGCCCAGAATCAAGATTTGGAACAGTGCAGTCTTGTCGGAACGCTTTTATTGCTTTTGTAAACTCTCATTAGCTTGCAGGCAGAGGCAACTTCAGTTCCTGTAGTGCATCAGTTGTTGAAACAAGAGGCCAAAAGTATATGGAGCACCTTGGTTTTCTTACAGGATGTTATACAGTGTGCTGGTTAAAGATCTGGACACCTGTTGTCTGTTGCGACCTTAGAAACCAGAATGAAAAACTGCTTGTTTGAAGAGAAAGACTCTTAACATCCAGTGCATACTTCCTGAAGGTAAAAGC
Source organism: Callaeas wilsoni (assembly GCA_013398955.1). Classification (NCBI taxonomy): domain Eukaryota; kingdom Metazoa; phylum Chordata; class Aves; order Passeriformes; family Callaeidae; genus Callaeas; species Callaeas wilsoni. The sequence goes on from VWPU01002289.1 coordinate 2,774, forward strand.
AGTGAGGGAGGAAGGAAAGAATGTTTGACCTTGGGTTTGAAAGTGGATATCTAAATTATCACGCTGTGCTGCTCAGAAGCCTTTCGGTGTCTTGTCATTGCTGCTTCAGCCTTCCCTTCTCAAGTTCAGTGAAATGAACAGTGTTGTCTCATGTCAGCATTGCTTTTTGTCCTGGAACAGGTCATTAAAATGGCATAGACATTCACCTCAACATAGCAAACAACTGAAAACAGTCAGGATACATCTGCTTTTGAGTTCTGAAAAGAATGTAATTAGTAAGTACTTTGAATTTGCATGAAGAATGTCATCAGTTTAGAGAACATACAAGCACAGTTCAAATATTCCTTTTGACTGGTAGTTAATACTTGTTAAAATTTGGTTTGCAGTTGAGCTGTTACTGGAAGAAGCTGCATAGGGTTATTTCCACAAAAATTAGCTGAAACATAAGTCAAAGATACCAAAGGAGTAATTGATGGAAGACAAGCAGGGAACACTTGCTTTGATTTTACTCTCAGTGGCTGCTCTGTACCTTTGTTCACTGTGTATGTTTCTTTTGTTTTTGGACATGTTACTGTTGGGCTAAAAATTAAGACAATCTCTCCTTGAAAATATCCATGGCCTCAGCTTCTTGTAATTCTCTGGTTTCTGATACTTTCCAGGACTTACCTTTCGGACTGGTCTCTATCTAACACAAGTCTGAAGATTAACCTGTTCCATACACTACTTTTCATTTCTGGCTCCAAAGTCTGCCTCTCACCATGCAGCAGAACTGATAAAGAATCTCCAGAATCAGTGTAGTGGCTGAATTCTGAGTTGTCAGCTGTGAAAATAAACAGTCTTGTGAATTGCCTTGCATCTGCTTCAGAAAGGTATGAATGGCTTCAAAACCAGAGCAGTCTACACTTGTAGGAAGGCATCATTGCATTAGTTTGGGTGAAAGGTTTCTCGCATCCCTGCTCACCCAGCCCAAAGATCTCTGCCAGTGTCTTGTATCTCATGCCTTAGAACATGATCACATTGATTTTTCACTTTAAACACAGGAGCTTCAGGCAGTCTTTTGGCAGTAACAAGCCAGTTTATGATTAGTGTACACATGAATGTAATCAGGGGCTTTCCAGACACTCCCAGATTTAGAAGTAAGCACAGAATTTACTGGCTAGTGAGGACAAAACTATTTATCAGCAGTTAGCTTGATACAAATATTAAATAATAACTATCCTAAATAATAGCCTTGTACATCATATTCACATTGATTTCTAATTTTCTTTCTCAGAGGTTACAGCTATCATGTTCCTCTTTCACTTGAATGAACCCAGCTGACTGTGAGTCGTCCATAGACACGACCACTGTTCTGATTTTGATGCTGTATCAGAGTGTGAGACTTGTCCTTTTTGTGTGTCAATCTTAGCCCAGGTTATACTCATCACACACTTGACAGATGCCCTGGTCCTGGTGTGCCTCTTGGAACATCTGTTCTGTCTTGGAGTTCAGAGGAGTAGTTTTGTAGAGATCCACATTTTTGCCAACAGTCAGGTTAAATAAAAAGTTTGGACTTTTGTTTTCAGTGACCAAGCATTTTTCCTCTCTTTTGAAATACATTCCAAGTCAGTCCTTCAGGTAAGGTCAGAAAGTGCATTTGGACTCCTGATGGAATTGATGGAGTGTTCTGGAAAAATAATGATAGAAAAGGCAAACAGGCACTGCTGTCCAGGAAACTCAGGGTTCTGTGTAGCTGAAAACATTTAAGTATTTCTGTGTTAATTATTATTTAGGGCTTGCAGCTTGTTGGAGGAGCTAAGAAAAGAGCACCAGAGATTAATATATATTGCAGTGAGTCTTGGTGAATGTTGTGAATTGTGGTGCGTAGGGACTGCTGCAGATGCAGTTGGGAAATGACTACTGACACTTCTTGCAGTGCCTTTAGCATTTATACTGCTGTGATGCATTTCCCAATAAATGCACTAAATGTGGCTGTCACATCAAAGGCAAAAAAGAACAAAACATTAGCCCCACAAATTATTTTCATTACATAGTCTGGTTCCAGAAAATTCAAATCCTTAAGAAAAATCCACTGGATTCTAACTGGAAAAGTATTAGCATAAACGTGTGTTCTATTAGCACAAATACATTATTCTGTATAGCTTGATTTTATTTTCTGAGGGCTATAACCCACCTGGCATCCTTAGCCTGCTCTGTTTTCTTTCTTGTATATCTTAATTTCAAAAAACAAATTGTAGAACAAAATCTTGCTATGTTCTGATCCTAAATAATTTAGAAGAGTATGTTGATTACAGTGTCTTGTCTTAAAAAGTGCTTGTGCAGCTATTTGTCCTCTAGCTCATTATACTTCTTTCTTTCTCTTCTAAAATATTTTTAAACTCTCTTCTATATGAGTGTTTAGATTTAATATATTCTCCAGAAATTTAGAAAAATGCTCTCAACCTTTAGTGCACCATGGTATTTAAATTGCACTGGAGTATTGTCACAGCATGTTTTGCTGGAAAAGTGGATCTACCCTATATATATAGATCTTCTATCTATCTATATTTTTATATATATATAAAAAAAAGCCAATTATTGATGCATTTCTTAAAAAGTCCGGTAGGTCTTCTCTCACCAGTATGCCTAGAAGATTTATAATGATGTAGCAGGGTAGCCAGATCTGCAGTGGAGACTTTTATCTTTTACCTGTACTTGAAAAAAGTTCCTTACCTTGGTAATAAGCAGTTTTCTGTGACTTGACCTACTTAGGTCTCTTTCTTTCTCTGTGTTGTAGAAACTGGTTGCAGATCCCTGAGCAAACAGGTCTGAAAAATAAAACCAAAAAGATTGGTGAAGGTTTTGCCAGTGCTTTAGGGTTGCCCATTTCAGTAAATCTTGTATTTGTTTTGTATTTATTATCTTCCATTGAATCATCTTCTAGAGTGATAAAATTCGATTTCAGATGAAGTTCTAGGAGTCAGATTTTTACTTTGGCTGGAGTAAATCCTAGGACTTAACCTATGTCGTTTTTTTTTTTTCCCTTGAGACTCAGCAGTGGAATCTTGTTTGCCCTGAGGGCCCTGCTGACTGAGCAGCCCCATTCCATACCCTCAGCCTAAGCCATCTGAAAGTAGGTGAAGCTGCACCATCCTGGAGTGGAGTCAAGAGCCACCCTAAATCCCAGTTTATCTTTAGTTTCAGAATGGCTGCGGTTACTGCCTTTCCTGGGCGTGCTGGCCTTGCTCGGTTACCTTGCTGTTCGTCCCTTCCTCCCCAAGAAGAAACAGCAGAAGGATAGCTTGATTAACCTCAAGATCCAGAAGGAAAATCCAAAAGTAGTGAACGAGATAAACATTGAAGATCTGTGCCTTACTAAAGCTTACTGCAGGTGTTGGCGTTCGAAGACGGTAAGACATTGTGCTGCTGTAGGATTAGAGATTGAAACTTGCATCTTTTTATCAGTGCTTTGGTGGCGGATTGCTCTGTGTTGAGCTGTTGCCTTTGTCTGGAGGTGGAACATGTTCCTGAATTTTGTAGAATGGGACAGACCTATCTACATGCAGAAAGTAGAAACTTGAAAGAAACACAGTAGGGTTTTTGTAGAAATGTTTAGAGTGACCACATGTGAGGAGAATAAAACCAAGTGAACCTGTTTTACTATATGGAAATATATTGCAACTAAATAAAAGATAACTACGCTTACTTTGCAAAAAATGACACTTAGAAAGTTGTTCATATTAGAATGAAAATAAGGCTGGGCCTGTGTTGTTGAGGGAGATTCCCATCTCGTCCAGAGCAGTGAGATGACTGGTTGAGATAGTCCATATCCCCCATATCAACTAGATGCAAATGAGTATATTTCATCTAGCCTCAATTTTCATTTTCTGATTCAGTTTTGAATGTCCTGCCACACTCTGGTTTTGTTCTCTCTGGACCAAATGCTTTCCTTTTTTAATAAAGAAAAAAGTCTGCCCTGAAATGAAGAAGCTTACTCAACTATTGTTACTTTGGACTAATCACTTCAGCCAAGTATTTCAGCTTTTCTTAAAAAAGTACTTTCTGGTTGCAAATGACTAAATCTAATAAGAGCACTCTTACTAGTTCCACAGTAAATCTTAATCCATTTGTAGCTGTGATGGCTGCTTTGTTTGCTGTTCTTTCATGGAAAAGGCTTTGTCCCTGACTTTGTGTCTAAGAACAGCTATTTTAGGATCTCAAAAACTTCATTACCCATTAACAGTGTTTGTTTTCCTTAGTATTCTGTGTCTGATAGGAAGCAGGGAGTTGGATGTTGAACCAGGACATCACAGGAGGAACTAGCAACATTATCAGAGTGCTGAGGGCATAGGAAGAAATACAGAAACCACCATGCAATTACTGTACAGAATTATGCTAATTCCTTATGTGGTTTTTTTTTTTTCAGTTCCCTGTCTGCGATGGCTCCCACAACAAGCACAATGAATTAACAGGAGATAATGTAGGTCCACTAATACTCAAGAAGAAAGAAGTATAGCAGATGCTTAATCTAGATCATGACTGATAAAAAGTCTTTTATACTGTTGTAGTTGCAAGGGACAGCGTTTTATTATGTGATTGGTATGATTTAGTTTCATGATTGCTGTAGATTTCTTTTTGGAATAAACTGCATTTAGACAGTGATGAATTTGTCACTGTTTTGGTACCTTATTCTGAGAAGAATTTTGCCTGCTTTGTAAAACTGTAAAGTACCTATCTCTGTAAATAAGTCGTTTATTTCAAGAATAAATTGACTTTCTACAACTAAGCCTTTTTTGTATGAACATACAATTATAAAACTGTTACTGTTTGAAGTGATGGAAGTGCACTTTTCTGTTGAGTTTGTTCTGCTGAGAAATTATGTTTTACTTTTCAGGAACAAATTTAAGTGTACTTAAGTGGGGGAGAAAAAGATACCAACTTCCTCCTTTGTGAATATATATTCAGGCAGGCAGCAGATCAGTGTTAAGTCATGCTAGCTGACGGTCTGGCCTTTGTGGTGCCTAAGCAGGCAGTTGGGTCTTACGCAAAGCAGCCCAGCTCAGACAAACCCCACACTGCTGGAAGGTTTCATATAGCATCCTAGATGGAGTGCTGGCAGTTCCAGGCCATATATAAACCAAACTATTGAGCAGGTCAGCCACCAGTGTTACCTCTGTATTTTGGGCCCTGTGTTGATTGTAAGGAAACACAAATTTGCCTCCTGCAAGTTCACTTGCACTATAGCCAGTACTTTTTATAGTGGGAATTTTCAAGGAATGGGTTAAGAGACAGAACTGAGGATGCAGAGCGGAGCTGTTTTCTGTTACCCATTCAGAGTTATCATTTAGGCAAGTCGGAACTTCACTGTGGTGAGGCTTAATTTCAGATGCAGATAATTACTACTTACCTAGATTTCTAATTAATTATTCTAAAGTGCTTCATTCTCCCATGAAATAGCGTGTCCATAAGTTTAAAAATAAAAATTTGGTCTGTGCTACAGTTTTAGACAATGGTACCAAGACAGATTTCACCCGTTCCTTAACAGCATTTCATCTGACCCATTGTTAGGTGGGAAGCCCCAGAGCTGTTACCAAAGCTGATCACCACAGTGCTGAAACTGAAAGCAAGTCAGAAAGCTGTTCTCACATAAGGGCTCTTGCAGCAGCAGCAGAATTAAGGTAGATCATTCCTCCTCCATTTGTGACAACTGTAGTTCTGGGTTCCAAAACCTCTTGCCTTGCAGCAAAAGATGGCAGATTAGGATGTGACTGTGTGTTAGAGGCCTGCTTTTACAAAGTGTGTAACAGAACCATGGTATAATGTTTATTGTTTAAATGCTTCATAGTGGTCTTACCTTAATGGATGAGCAAACCATAAATGTATTAGGAGATAAACATTTATAATAGAGAAAAATATATAAAGGTGAGTGTCTTATACTCAGTTTTCACTTACAGATGTATATAGAATACTAAGCCCCGATTCTTCGGTTTGGTGAAGAAATTACTGTGAAATGTAAAGCCCTGTCTTTGACCTTTTTTTCCAGGCTTTAAAATCCAGAGTCTACTGTAGCAGACTTATTAGACACAGGCCTGTATGTGCATCCAGCTTTTATAAGGTTACTTTTGTATTCAGTTAGTTTGGTTTCTTCTGAAATCAAAACCAAACCTGTTAAATGAAGACAAACCTTATTAAAGTGAGTAATACAGCAACGTTGGTTTTGTTTCTCCCAAAAAGCTCCTTGAAGAGAAGGACAATGTAAAGTTTAACCTCTTGACTCCATCTTTAACACAGCTTGATTATGTAATTATTTTTTTCTCCCTACTTACTCTTAGATGAGATCGTTTAGCAGCAATCTACAAACATGGCTATAGGATAAACAGGGACAGTTTTTTTGTTTGTGCTTATGTCTGTAAGGGAATGGAACATATTTGTAGTGTTGCAAAAGCAAGTCACATTTCCTGTGCAGAAAGGACATTTTAGTAATTTCCACAAGATAATAATATGAATCACAAGCAAAACAAATAATTTCCTTGCATTTCAAAATCTGTCAAGGTAATACTGTCTCATGTCCACAGAACTTTCTGTAGAAAATCTCAAAGAATTTACTAATCTGTTCTATCTAAAGTCTACAGAGATAGATAGCTAAAAAGCTGAAGTGCCTGTACAGCTGTTACCTCACCAGCAACTGAGCAAGTTGAACCAATTACCTGACTTTTCTAATCTAATTGGGAAGCTCCACACAAAGGAATAAATTTGCCCTAAATGCTAATAAAGACCAGAACTGAGGTGGTAGGGCCAGGTCTTCAGTCTTGATGGAAAATCTGGGGAAACTGAAATCAGCAGGTTGTGACACTTATTTAGTCTACAAGAACAGCGATGTTCCTTTTCATTATTTATTTGAACATGGTTGTAATAGACTACAAATAAACTTGTAAAACAGGTTTAGAGAAAGGTGTCTGACTTGGGGCAACTACTAGACAAAATAAATGTAATGGAAGTGCAATTGACCAAAAATTTGATCTCTTGCACTCTTTATTTAAAAAGCAAGATGCAGAAACTATCTCTCATTGTTCTGTGGCTGTATTACACCATGACTTGTTTCACAGTTAATTTTAGACTTAAGTTTAAATTCCATAAAAAGCTCAGTATGGCTGAAAAAGAGAGAGTAAGCAGTGATTATAATCACATTATCATCACATCCCCTGCCCTGTGCGACTCCCTGCTTCCAGATGGCCAATTTCTGTCTTCCCATATGCTGCCTGCTGTAACTGCCGGATGCTGGCTGGTGGGAACACTTTCTGCTGTCAGACTTTTCTGCTGCAGAGGTTCTTGTGAACCTTCTGGAACAGCACGCTCAGAGTTCCCCCACAGTATGCCTGTGATTATGTCTGCATGACAGCGGGACTCTCTGGTTATCGGTTACTGCACGTTGTGCTCTAATTTTATTTCCTGCAAATAAGAGACTACCATGGCATAATGATTTTATTGGCTTGAATTTATGCCTTATCGAGTAATGATTTCCGTGGCATTTTGTTAAAAAGGAGGTGCTCTTTAATGTCATGATTCACCCGCACTATCTATGATAAAAATTGAAATCAAATCTCTCAAACTTAGCTGCTATTTAAAAGCAGCTGAAATTGTTGATACTTACTAAAAACCCCGGTCTCTTAGGTTCTTAATCATGACATAATATATCCCTTAATGAAAAGATGCAAGTGTTTTCTTCCTTTCTGGAAGACAAGGAGAGGAACATTATAAAGCATTAAAGCTTTTAATTTTAGATCTGCAGGTCTATGTAATAGCTCCAACCTGATACCTTTTGAAGATTTAATAAAAGCTGGGGGAAAGGGGTCTCATGAGAAATACCCACATAAAATGGCAGGGAAAGAAAAATTGATTCAATCTCATTTAGATTAGCAAAAAAGATGACAAGTTTTCATTGGTATAGCTTATTCAGGCACTTGGAATGGTGGTAGTGATTTAACGTATAATTGAGAGTGCACTGAGGTTAAGGGAACATGGTAAATCTCATTTATGAGATGCTGTTATGCTGGTGAGGAGGTATTAGAGGCTATCACAAACAAGACCTCTTCATCAGAGGTTTGCTTTGTACTTAAGGTTGTGTCCAAATTTAAAGGGCTGTAATCCTTACAACATCACACTTCTGTTATTGAACACATTCCAAATTTGGCATAGTTATCCCTGTGGGAGGATTCTACTTTTTATAAAACTTTACAAAAAGTGAACTCCTGTAAGTTTTACTGAAGTAGAACTGTTTTATAGATAGTCACTGATGAACTGAACACCATATTCCCGCACCTTGTCAGGTTTACCAACATTGCAGTTTCCAAATACTTAACCTACTATTAAAACTACACCTATTTCACAGAATCATGGAATCAATGAGGTTGGAAAAGACCTCTGAGGTCATCGAATCCAACTTACGACCACCATATCAACTACACCACGGCTCTAAGTGCCATGTCCAGTCTTTCCTTAAACACCTCCACCTTCCCTGGCAATCCATTCCACTGTTTAACAACCCTTTCTGTGAAGAAATTCCTCCTGATGTCCAACTTAAACATCCCCTGGTATAGCTTAAGACTCTGTCCTCTCATCCTGTCACTGGTTGCCTGGGAGAAGAGGCCAACCTCCACCTGGGCTACACCCGCCTGTCAGGGAGTTGTAGAGTGGTAAGGTCTCTCCTGAGCCTCCTTTTCTCCAGGCTGAACACCCCCAGCTCCCTCAGCTGCTCCTCATAGGGCTTGTGCTTCAGATTCTTCACCAACTCTGTTGTCCTTCTCTGTCCAGAACCTCCATGTTTTTCTTGTAGTGAGTGGCCCAGAACTGGACACAGCACTTGGGGTGTGGCCTCACCAGTGAGGAGTACAGGGGGACAGGCACTGCCCTGGTCCTGCTGGCCATGCTATCGCTGATAGAGCCCAGGATGCCATTGGCCTTCTGGGCCACCTGGGCCACTTGGGCTCATGTTCAGCCACTGTTGACTAGGACTCCCAAGTCCTTTTCCACAGCTTTCCAGCAGTTCTGTCCCCAGCCTGTGGGACTGCCTGGAGTTGCTGTGACCCAAGGGCAGGACTCGGCACTTGGCCTTGTTGAACCTCGTTCTGTTGGTCTCAGCCCATTGATCCAGCCTGTCCAGATCCCCTGCAGAGACTTCCTACCCTCCAGCAGATCAACATTGCCACNAGCAGATCAACATTGCCACCCACCTTGGTGTCATCTGTGAATTTACTGAGGATAAACTCAATTCCCTCATCCAGATTGTCAGTAAAGATACTGAACAGGACTGGGCCCAGAGGACACCAGGAATGCATATGAAGTAGGCACAATAGGCACAGAAGTCCAGGGATGACAATAATGACCAAGCACAGCACCCTTAACCATTGCTCCAGCTTCAAACCCATCACATGCAGTTTGAAAGCATCTTCCTTTCAGGTCAGGAGACAAACCTGAACTGAACTGAAGATGGCACATTCCCAAGGAAGCAGAGAGAACAGCAGTGTGCATAGTTAGAAAAATATAGTGTACTTGACAACTGTTAGGGGAAAACTTACCAAATAGTTTCCTGCTATTTTTATCATTGTGCTGGAATTGCAGGCTATGAACTTTAAGTATTTCTCAGGAAGTTTTTTTTTGCTTGGAGAGGAAGGCTTTATACAAAGGCATGCATGTTGAGCTGTACACAGCTCATCTGTATACAGAGGCATATCACACTCTGCAAATAGTGTCAACATTAGCAGTATTTAAGTAATTAAAAGTATTTTTGTACATTTTTTGTTTTGCATGTTAAAATTTAAAAGCTAAAATAGAAATGATTAGTTCTTACTAATGCCAAAATCTAGACACCATCATATGTATTCTACACAGTATCCTGTAAAATGAGTTCAGTGAACTGTAGTGTAGAAATCTGCAGGAGGGTGTTGTCCACCTCAATTACAGGCACAATCTAATACCCTTTCTAAAAAATAACAAATTAACTTCCAGTTTCTGAGGGATGCTGTTATGACCCCGTGCCTCAGAATGGAGTTAGTAACAACTTACTAGGAGCTAGTTACTGGTACAAAACATAGCAGAGGAAAACAGATTTGCTGGTATCTGTCAAGTGGTACCAAACCTAAAAGGCAAGAGCAGCATTTTGATCAACAGAGGTTACTCCTGGCTGTAGGACAGCATCTCTCCCTTGACATCACATTGTGTGAAGGCTGAGGTACGCAGGTGAAGATGCAGCCATCCCAATCCCATACAACCCTCCCCCAGTCCTTAAAGCTGTTCCACAGCCCTCATCTCGTTTTCAGGCTCCGTCCTTTTTTCTGCCAGCACCAACACCTGTATTATCACAGTCCATGATGGCCCCAACTGTCTCTTTGAGCATGTAAGTACCACTTGCTGTTCCTTGCTATGACCAGAGCTGACAGTCCTTGAAGGCACAAAGGAGTGCATCTGCTGTGAGGAAGAACATCAATAGGAAAAGGCAAGTTTTGGAACACAAATGAGGAAGGAGAGGGAATCACCAACCCATGGCAGGACTTGATCACTATGTGTCACCAGTCTCTTACTTGGAAGTTGCTTTCTTTGAGTTGTGGAACTTGTCATATCACAGCCCAGTTTCAACCATCAAGAAGTTATTCACATTAGTCTCCATTTTCTTCTGTTTATATTCCACGTCATGACTCCACTCCATGCCTGAACAATTCTGACCCTCTCACTGGCCTCACCACCCACACATTTCAAGTAACTCTGGACTGCTAACTTCTCAGTGACTCACTGCCACGTCATCTTATTCACTGTATGTTCAGCTATTTCATCTCAAAGCACCATCATCACATAAAAATATTTTATAGAGCTCCACCAGGGCTGCTTTAAAAATAGCAGGGGTAACTGATAGTTTTAGTTTCCTCCAGCAAGATTGGAGACATGCTGTCTTTACTCAACAAAAGTGTCAGGGTTAAAGGACCAGACTGCTGGAGTTCTCTCTCTTATGAAGGTTCACAGGGCTCTGCCTCTTCTCCAACCTCAGCACCTTCCTCATCCTCCCTGCTATTTGTCTGAGCCTTCTGCAAAAGTCTGGGCCCTGCCAAGCCGATAATCAGTGCTCCAACTGGAGCAGTGATCAAGATAGCCAAGAAAGCCACTGTCAGTACATCCATGCCATACTTTTCCAGCTGCTCATCTTGATGTTGTCTTGCTGTATCCAGGGCAAGAGAACCTATTGCAGCCTGCAGGGAAGAAAACATTGTTGAGATGGAGCAAGTAATCTCTAGCACTGAATGAGGAAAAAAGGGGACCTATCATCAGTCAACATTTCACATAAATTTGACATTTTTAGTACATTCAACCCATTCGTTTCTAGGCCATACACAGCAGAGTAAACATATTACACCTATGAGAACAATTCTCACTTTGACTATGTTTGAAATTTCCTAAGCTAACAGTTTATCTGTGGTCTCCTCCTGTGAAGAACATTGCTTAGCTGCCATTTTATGCACATTTCTGGAAAATGTGTGAATAATGAAATAGGCCAGTATATTGTATATTGCAGCTGTTAAAATGCCACACTTTGAAAATGTATCCTGACAATAGTCAACTAGTGGCAGCTTCTGAAAATTTAATTCATTGATCACGTCATAAGCCTTGCCTGTTTTCATTATTAACTTTTGTTTGCAAGTAATCATGCTATTGAGCCAAAGTCTAAATGACTTGACAATCACTGAAATAAAGGACCAGGAATGTAGCCAGCCTGAAGCATCTCTATTAATATGGCTCTCAGACTACTCCTTACCAAAATAATCACAAACTGAAGCCCATTCTGAGTCTCTGATGTGACTGTCCTTGCAGACACTACATGTGTAAGAGGGAAATGCTTTTACCTTTGTTTTGACAGTTCTCAGAACCTGTATGTGAAGGCACAATAATCAGCAACGGCTGAGAAATTGTTAAACTTCCTGTGGTATATGTACAATTCACTGTCATTATTAAGAGTAAACCCAGGATGCAAGCAAACACCTGCACACAGAAGGTTCCCCACACACTTTCCAAGCGAACTTAGAGTGTTTTAGAGTATGAACAGCCAATATACTACATTTGGCTTTGTTGCACCTGAACCTTTCCCTGCTTACTGCTGTGCTAGTTACAGGGAGCTTTGCTAAGGAAAATAGATTTAGCCTGGAATGAAAGTGATGTTGGATTGTTTACCTGGACAGTGGCTTTGGGAATCCATGCCAGTGAGACAAATACCTTCTCCTTGAAATTAAACCCAGCAAAAGACACCATCAGGAACGTTGCTATGATTCGCACAACTAGGGCAATGCCTAATATAGCAACACAGAGCCCTGCAACAGACAAACACTTCTCAGTACTTTTCTGCATAGGTGCTTCTGGTTTTTGAGTTTTTTGGGGTCAGCCATAGTCTGCTTTGTTTTAGATTTCTTTATACAGAGTCTTTCGAAGTCAGTAATGAAAGCTGGATAATTTGTGAATGATCTTACCAACAGTTTCAGGCCTAAGAGATGTAACGGATACTTCTGCTCCAATTAAACCAAAAAGAAAAGGTTGAAAGACATTCCATGCAACTGCCACAATTTTTTCTACTTCCCTCTGCAATGAAAACAAAACTAATCTGTAAATTCACATAAAGATGGCCAAGTAGACACAACAGTTAAGTAATCATAAGACAAATGAAAATGTTTAATAAAGATTGTCCAGAATTGCTCCTCCTTCTTTGAGCTAATATTAAAACATTCAAAATCAATTGCACACCTTTTGAAGGTCAGACTGTGTCAAGCTGTCCTAGTAAATAAATGTTTGATGTCTTGAGAGGAGAAATAAAAAGCACTGATGTTTGAACAGTAACAGAGCAGTCTTCAGACAAGAGAAGGAAAATAAAGCATTGCTGATTTTCATTATTTAGAAAGATGTAATTTCAACAGCTCTGCCATGAAGTTTCTGAGCCTTTGGGAACTGCATGCTTAAACATGTTCTTCCATTTGTAGCTGAGCAGAGTCAGACTCTCCCAAGTTTCAGTCATGATCTAAGTCTGTTCGTGCTGCACTCAGTCAGAGACCTCTCTCCATGTCAGCAGGAGCAAGTCAGTCTGAGCACATTTGAAATCACGTACCGGCAACAAGTGCTGAAGTTTCCACTGCAGTACAGTGTATAAAGGCAGATCCATCTTTCCTCCTCATGTTTGAACTTTACACAATTTTCCTAAAACAACTGCTGCCAGGGTAAACAGGAATCTTCCACTTACATGAAAAGGTACACATAGCATATCAAATAGCACTTGTCTTTCAATAAAGTGGGTTCTACAATAGCAAATGAACCTTCAGGCTGAACTGTGTGGAAAACATAAGTGCAGTGCTCTGTCACTTAATAATCAGTCCAGGGCCTAGATATGTCCCATCCTTGGTATTCTCTTTGGGACTCATCCTGCAACATCTCCTGCTCTTCAGTCAATGGAATGGTAGGTTACAGTAATACAAAAACTTCTGTAACCTTCAGGAGAATGAGGTTGGAAATATATATATATATATAATAAACATTTTTTGCCTCATTTCTCCTTGTTATTTCACACTTTTCATTTCTGGCAAAATAAAAAAAACCCAAAAAAACAACAAAAGCCCCCAGAAATCCCTTCTTTACAGATTTCAGCCTGTTTGCTGCCCATTTAACTGTTCCAGGAATAGGTTCAGTGTTCTTTGCTCTCTGTAGACAGTGTTTGTCAAGTGCCTCCCACCACGGACAGTGGGAGGCAGTGGCCTTTGAGAAGCTCAGCAGGAAAACATTGGTAATATACTGAGTACACAGTATGCAGACATCTCTGGCTCTATCAGAGAAAAAAGAGCTAAGGCATTTGACATCAATATATTTAAGGCCAAGAAGCTTCATGCACAGATCAAAAGAATTTAAACTAAGCCTTTATAGACTGCAAATACTCTTTTCATGTCCTTCTTCCTGAAACGGTTTAAAAGCTTTTCAACAGAGAGCTTGATTAGTTGTAATGTCCTTAACTAGGTCCCAATAAGAGTTTTTCATCCTTTAAAACTGGACAATCATGGTTTCTTTTCATTGTTATAACAAACCTTGAGATCTTAGTAAAGTCAGGGTCTAGATGGGGATAATAACATGGACTGTGCTATATCTAATCCCCTTTCCTTTCTCTTCCCCTTCTCCTACTGAATGTCACAAAGCTACAGCCATGGAGAGAAAGATTCCCCCAAAACATTAAATGTAGATGGTATCAAGCAAAAGAGGCAGTGAGACATAGCAAGGTACAGAAATGCAGTGGGGCAGCACCAGTAAGAGGAAGTAGGTTTAGTACCTAAGACAAAGTGACTAAAAAGCAGTTTTTTAAATGGTTTTTGTATGGCCTTATATCACCATTTATTGTGTGCACCCTGCTCTCTTAAGTTACCCAAATTACACTGGCTGGGATTTGGGAAAGATGAGAGAGGATCGTTAACCACTGCTTTTCAGTTCACCCCCTCCAAACCACAGGGAACAAACTCTCAGGGTATTCAGGCCATGTCCACAACTCTATCTTGGACAGCCATTTGTAAATTTTACCATAAACTGACTGTGTACAGACACTCACAGAGCTGGGAATTAAAGGTTTGGATTGCTACTGTCAAGTGCCTTCACAACTAAGTCTCCTTCATATAACTGAAGATGTCTAAGAAAAGCTGAGCATTTCTCAATCAGTATGCCAGGCTCTGTATTTGCATACATATTGCTCTACTGACATACACGGTAACTTTCTGGCATGGGAAACGCTAAAGACTTCCAAAATAAATGTAGAATGTGCTGCTTCGTTTGGTGGGTTTTTTCCTGCTTGTTTGTTTGTTTGTTTTTTAAATCTTTACACTCTCTAATGCTTCACAAATACACCATTACCATTCCTGACAGAAATTCAAGTTCCTGTCGGGCTGTACATTCACCAGACTTTGGATATGGTATGCTTCTTATGTAAACATTCACCTTCTCATCAGACCATCCCACACCTGCAACAAAAGCTAAGACTAATGTGCAGAGCCCTCCTGATCCAGGGAACCCAAAGTAGATGCTGCCAAAAACAGCAAACATGGACAGTCCAAGCACAAAATATGATCTCTTCCACGCCAAAGATGCCTGCAGCCAAGGAAAGAGACAAACAAAAAAGTAAATTTTCTTTCAGAAATGGAGGAAAAAAGTTAATCCTGTTAATGTTGAAAATAAGAACTTGAAAAATAAAAAGTAATCATTTTGAAGGAATCAAAGCTTTCTAATGAGACTTGAACTGCTCAGTTGGATTGAGGATTTTTTCTGGACATTAATTCCTAAGAATACCAATTTTGAAAATGTAGTATTTTTTTCCTTTGCCGATCTGAAATCTTATTGCCAACAGGCTATTTTTATCACAAGGAACATGATGCTCTGTTCCAGCAGCTCTGCCTCAACTCTGCAATAGCAGGATTTTCTGCCTGTGCAGTCAAGTACTACAACAGTTTATCCAAGGAAAGGTGAAATCTTTGCCACCAGATGTTTTTAAGGACAAGTCAAACATTTGCCAGGAACAATCTAGTTTTACTTCATGCACTCTCACAGCAGACAGTTATCTACCATTGTTCCTCATTTCTGTCTAACTGTTTAGCTCTGGTACCACACTTCTTACATTATTTAATAAGAAAATTTGATGTCACTGATGGCAACAGATGCTCTGAATACTGACTTCAGTAGTTCAGAGCGTATCTACGTTCTTCCACAATTTTCTGTTCATTTAATTACCCCTCAATAGAAAATTAATCTACCACTTTCTATAAATGTAATTTTTATGGAAAGTAACACATTCTAATTAATACTAATGAGATGATCAATCACTTAAAACCTCCAATACATCTGCTTTATTAATTTTTAATCTTAAGCCTACTGGATACATCTTAAAGATATGTGTCCTGCATCAGATTAATAAATTAATATTTTACTGTCTGAAATGGGTATCAGACACTTCCTCCTTTACATGTGGACATTTCCACTACCTTCAATGAGAGCAGGATGGTGAGCTGGATTCCAGACTGCCATCAGGAAGGACTATGAGATCATACATTATTATTGGTGCAGTAAATAAGTAATTACCTTTAAAACACATTCTCACTTCATAAGTTTTGCAATCTGGAACCTGCTAGCACTGTAAAAGCTTTCCCCAAAACCACCTTTGCAGGAAACTTGGAAATTAGTAACTAAAGAAAATAATCCCTTAGCACAGAATCTCTTTATTATATGGTTTTTTTTTAAACTGGGTTTTTACCTGATCATGGCTTGGGAAATATCGAACAAACATTCCTAGAATTCCCCCAGCTGCTATGCCAACAGTGACCTCCAGCACTCCACGGAGCACATTGTACAGAGTAGAACCTATTTAGTGAAAGAAAAACATGTTCTGTAAGCCATACACAGACCCTTCACTCAAACCACACCCTAGACCTATGAGGGTATTCCAGGACAGTGTCTGCTTTAAATTCCTTGGGGCAAAGGAGTTCAGGAGGGAACCTATAGGCCTGAAGAAACTGAGTGGTGCAACTTTCTTTCCCTGAAAGTTCATGCCAAGAAAGTGTGCAAGAGAAGTCAGAGAAAGAGCTACCGTAAGAACATTGCCAAACCCAGTGAAATTTCACAGGGTTGGGCATGCAGGGCCCAGACTTGGCAGCTAAGGGAGCAGTCAGGGAAAAATGTTCTCTGAAAGTTGTTGTGACCCACAACTCAGAGCTGACAATGTTACACTAACTTTTGAACGTGGGCAATTTCCATCTCA
Organism: Callaeas wilsoni; assembly: GCA_013398955.1. NCBI lineage: Eukaryota > Metazoa > Chordata > Aves > Passeriformes > Callaeidae > Callaeas > Callaeas wilsoni. The sequence goes on from VWPU01002289.1 coordinate 19,557, forward strand.
GTATTCAAGGCTATACATGAATTTTATAAGGAGATGCCATTAAGTTACAAACCAGTCAGCCATAACAGAGCACACACTGTCCAAAATATCACTGCTCTGCATTTCATCATGTACAGATTGACCAGCATACCGGAGGAGAAAGCCATCCCAAGGCAAGTGTTGAAGCCTGTGATAGCCAGAATGTCATCAATGCTGCCAGCTGCCATTAGCAAAGTTGGGACACCTTTCTCCACCCCATATCCTCCAGCTTGTAAAATCAGCATGGAGGGAACCACGACAGCAGGGGAGACTGCACCTAGAACAAAACTGAAAACACATAGGTTCAGCATCTCAAAAAGAAAGCACTGAACTAAAAAAACTTCAAAATGTTCTGACCTTAATTCTTTCGAGGTGTAAATAAGTAGACCTGTCTGTAAGGTATTCTCCTAACCTTTCCCCTCTAATTACAAGCAAGTACATTTCTATGCAGATCTGCAATCAGCTCTTACTTTCTCCCCAACTCAGTAACATTAAAAGTAAAGGGCTCCACAGACTAAAACTAGAGTTTCCACTGCAGGCCACTTACGCTCCCTGACAGATGGCTTGATTGTCCCATTTGGAAACCTGGTCTAGACATGCTTCTGACTCAGTAGCCCAGTTCCTTCTCATAAAATTCAACCTGTGTCAGAGAAGGAGTTCACTCATCTTGTTCTAGTGTATGGGTCTGGACCAAGTCCACCAATTTAGATAGGACTAGATGGAAAAGATCTTCTCTTCAAGGATACTACTCTAGAATATACCATGCCGTATCCTTATCCTTGACTTGTGATGGGAAGGCTGTCCTATGTGCATCTCTCTGTGTGCAAGTTCTGAATTCCAGTATGAAGATTCTCCAGACCGTGGTATAATTTTCTGTCCCTAAAAAGCGCCGTGTTGTGTGCGGTTCAAGACTCAGAGATTGCACTATCCTTCTTTCTTCTTCAAGTGCTCAGGTCACAAACACAGAAGAGTAATGATGCAAGTACTCCTCCGCAGCCTGAAAATATGACCTTTAAATTAGCCACAGAGCCAGACATAAAGGGTAAGCAAAAGACCACAGGGGCTAAGCACAGCTTCCCAGCTGGCACTGAACTGAGGTCTCTGCTTGGCACAGAGAGCTAACCACAGTTGGATCATTTAGCTGCAGCCTGAGAACCGGCACTTTTGTCATACAGGAGAAAAGACAGTACATTACCCTAATATAAATCCCCATTGCCATGGCAAATGCAGGAACAAGTAGGCAAGGACAGCAGCTGTGCATGTTTCTGAGAGGCATGGTCCGAAAGCAAGCCGTAAACAGACGGCTTTGAGCTTCTTAAGAGCCTGCAATCATACAGGCACAAAAGTGTCAGTACCCTTGGCCTTACAGAGAGGAAATACATTTACAATCTGATACAGATTAAAGAATCTTGTCTGAGCTGCGCTATAGGACATGACATGGCCTAAACTAGAGACAGGCCCAAGCCCAGCAGAATTTGGATGTAAAATTTTAAGTGTGGCAGTGAATCTAGGCTTGACAAGTTCCTGCATGTCATGGGAAGGTGTGACAGGAAATTCTGTTTGGCTTCTTGTCATTTGCTCCATCCATAAAAGACTTTGCTATAATCCCACAAGTTGAATGAGCACCCCCAAAAATTACCCCAAATCTATGAACAAATCATGAAAAGTTATAGAACTACATAAACTTGGCACAAGGAGCCAAGCATCTTTCAGCTGGCTCTCACTTGATATTCAGAGATTAAGCTCCTTTTGGCACAGAAACTGTTAAAAAAACTTTCTCTGAATGGGCATATTTGCTTGTAACAGTTGTCTTTAATAGTTAGTCACAAACATGAGTCTGCTAAGAGAGGTCCCTAATTTTGACGTGGAATAAAAAAAAATAAAGATCAATGAGTTTCTCTTTTTACCAATCCAGTTTATCCCAGCATAATCAGGGCTGAGCAGAGAAACTGACTTCTTTGTCTTTACAGTTTCAATTACACAAGGAACAACTGTAACTGCGTCAAAGCACTGCCACACATAGAGTCCAAATTACCATTTCATTGCCACATGGAAGAATGAGTCAAAAATGAAGTTCTCTCAGCAAGAAAAAGTTGTCATGAAATAGAAAGAATTCAATGTCACAGAACTGGGCATCCAAGCTGTGTCTAACAACACACAGTTCGTGCTCATACAAGCTTCAATGTCTTGGAAAATGAGATGATGATAATGTAGGAAAACATTTTTCAATATTCACAAAACTTTATTTTCCTAAAGAACTGATGCATTGGCAACTCTCTAGTTTTTCTTGGTTAAGAAAAATCAGTTTAGATGTTCTAAACTACCCATACTTTACCTAAATTTTATATAAACTCTAAGTGGTTCCTTCAACGGGTAGGGGCCAATGTGGTACGGCTTTACTTCAGCCAGCTCATTTTGAATAAGCAAAACTTTGCCTTCATCAGTTTTTGAAATATGTTGTTTCTTAGGGTGCAGAGACTATTTTTTGTTCACAGAACTGTTAGAGGCTTCATTGTGATGTGAATCATTGTTTCAGTAGTGCAGTAGGACTCACCTTTGCAATTAACATATTTGCATTAAAATGGCAATGATTCAAAAAAAAAGTTAAAGTCACAAAGGGTTTACACTTCTTTAGTTGGTTGGGTTTTTTGGATTTCTGTCCACACAAAAACATTCTCTTTCAAGGACTGGGGATCCCTTCTGTTACTTCAGTTTTTCAGTATAAACTAACAGGGAGTTTGTCAGAGACTGTAAACTCTTCCTGACAGACTGTGACAGCGCACACGTCCTCAATTTGTTCCGCTCACAAATTCAGGAAATGAAAATAATCATAAAATCAGTTTTCTTTAGGTTTTTTTTCTGATTGCTTGCCTACTGTACAAATCCAACTGCCAGTATTAACATACATATCATTACACAACAGAAACTATGCTTTCTGTCGTGATCTAATTTGCAGATGCTCCAAGCCTGAGCAGTTCAATATTTTTAATGGAACCAATTATTCAATTTTTTTTGATAGCTGTTGTATACTCTGCCCCACACAAATGGCTGGTGCCATACCTTTGGATCCAGGCCAAGTCCTGCTCGGGTCAAGATAATGGAAAGAGCAATATTCCTCAGTGCTGCAGACCAGCGTAGGTTTATCTGGACAAAGTCACTGATGAACGGGGTATTTCGGATTAGGAAACCAGCAAGCAGCATCCCTTAAGTCAAAACAAATAAGCTCCTGTCAAATGATTTTTTTTATTGCACAAGAAAAGCTTGCATAGCTTGCATAGCATGCGCACCACTCTTAAAAATAGACACCATGTCATGTTTTTATGAGAGAAAAAGAAACAATTTGTAGTCTGAATTATTAGCCATGTTTTAACAATGGGACTGAGGCATGGGAAGAGATAAACACATTTAAAGCAGTGAAAGTGGCCTAAGAACACAGCAGGTCACCAATGAATAAATCGGCAGGATGCTGATACACAGCTTTAGTCTGAGTCAAAAGAATTCTACTTTGTTTACCAGGTGCAGGTCACACTTACCATAAGCAAAGACACCTTTGCATCCTTAAAAGATTTTTTTCTTGTTAGATTGTTTTAACTCAAAAATAGGAAGAACATCTAATATTGTGTATTTATCTCAGAAGTTGGGAATTGTTAAAAATCCTCTTAGGTGTAAGAAATGCAGGTATCACAGGAACCATAATGCTGCATTCATTAGGAAATATAATCTAAACCAGCTCATAATGGACTAACTTAAACATTTTAAAGTGCTCTGGCAATGAGACTCTTACACAAAGAGGGGACAAAAAAGGGAAGGGAAATCAGAAACTTTGTCTTATCCTCTATTTGAGCTACTTGCAAGATACAACCTTTTACAAATATTAGTAAAACTGTGAAATCAGAGACTTCCTGCAAGGCTATCAAAGCCATGGCTCTAGAAGGATATGGAAAAGTACAGGAAAAGTTGACTTTAAATATGGATCTACAGAGATGCATTGTGAGTCCTGATGATTCAAAGATACATTTTTCTGGCATAATTTTATATTAGTCATGTTTAGAAACAGGAAATGAAAAAAAAAAGACAAAAAGTAAACAAGTCACTGTACTCAGGTTGGTCCCAGCTTGGTGTGAGCCTTGAATGTGAACTTGATTTGTCCTGGGACACTCTAACCTTTCATACATTGTTCTTTCCACCACCTCTTGGAAAAAAACAGTGTCATAATTAATCTGTGGTGCCTCATGACAATTTTATCAGGCTGGCTCTGTGATCACATGCTCTTTGCAACGTTTGCATGAGGTCCAAGTCACTGGAGCTACCCTGATCTAGAAATCTACTTAACAAAGCAAAAATGTCCAGCTCAAAGGATATCTTCACTGATTTGTTCCATGATTCCTGCTGCAGAAACCTCTCTGCAACATGCACCTAAAATATATTATGTGGTTGTTACAGCACCAATTTCACTCCTTTTTTCCTGAGAGAGACTCACAATAAGGTGCTTGAGTGCTCAGCCAGCCACCTTACACTCTACTGGACCTACCAAAAGTGGGTTAAAGGCATGTAAGAGCACAAGGTTTGTATTTTTAATGTAAAAACAGCATATTCACAGCCATTGTCTATCTCATCTTCTGAGTCATAGATTTCTCCAATTTTCCTCAAAGACAATGAACTCTGTCCTAAACAGCTCAAGAGACATGTGCTGTCATGCTGAACTTTCTGTTGTCCAGTATTACCTGTCTGACAAGCAGCTTCATGCTCAACTCACAACTCTTAGGTACAGATGTAATTAAAAAAACTCCCAAACAAACAGAATCCAAATGGTCAGAAATCCTTTTATTTGTTTAAGAGGGGTATTTACTTAGAAAGGGCAGGCTCCCTGCGTGTGACATTCTGTGTTCACACTGCAGGCATGCATGCCCTATGCAAAACCTCTCTCCCTCTCATTTGAATTTCTTCTCCCTGGTGAAACTCAGCAGTGCAAGAGCACGCACGCTGCCTGGACAGAGCTGTGTGTGGAGCTCCTGCGTGAGGCACAACACCAGCTGTGCAGGCTACAGAATCACACCTGGGCACTGCAGGCCCACTCTGCCACCGAGTTGGTTTTATTGTCTGTCAACAGCTTTACTCATTCATGCAGTGAACATAGCAAGGGGCAGGATACAGCTGGTGAGAAGAACCTGGAGCATCATTTCCAACTTCACTGACATCACAGCACTTCAAAATACTGTACTCATCTAAGCAAATATAAAACCTCCTCTAGGAAAGAAGCCTGAAAAGATTCTGAAGATGTCTGAATTAACACTATTTTCGCCTCCCATTGGTATTTTGCATTTCTGTGCAAAATAAAACAGGATGTTGATGTGGAAAAAAAATGTTATGATTGAATCAGAATAACTCTCTGTAGAATAATTATTCCTTGTTGGAATTTATTTTCTCAGGTTTCAATTATCTTGAGATAAAGGAAGGAGAAGAAAGAAATCCTTTGGACTACCAGTAGCAGGGAATTCCTGTAATGTTTTCCTTGGAAAATATTTTCATTGTGTGAGATACTAAAGAAACAGCTCAGCAATAATTTTGCAAAGAGATTACTATTCTACTGCAAGATGATGTCTGGATTAAGATCCTGTTTGGTGTTATTAAACCCAAATTTTAAGTAACTGTGACAGACGGGTCTGAAGCACAATGAACTTTGAGTCTGTAGGCATACAGTTCTCTGATCCACAAAGAATTAAGAAGAGAGCCTTAGTTACAATTTCACCTGACCTAGTCTCGGGAATTATGCACCTTTTCAGAGACAACCAGAAAAATTAATTTTGAAAATCTACAGATTTTGAATGTAGTTTACCTGTTCCCAATCCAAACATGTCTACCATACAGATACTATTTGATGGTTTAAACAAATCAAAATATGCAGGAAGAAAAGAAGGAAGGATATCTTACCCAGAAGAGCAGGGAGAGGGGGTAGTGTTCGTATTTTAATGAAACCAAAAATTTCACCTCCAATGACGGCAAAGAAATAAAGAAACAGAATTCCAAACAGATTTCCTCCTGGGAGGCACTCAGCCCCAGTTATGGACCAAACCACAGCCCAAACCAGGACCACGAATGCAACTGGAACAAAACAAAGAATAATTAATATTTAATAATTTCTCAGAAAGAACTCTGCTGTTAGATCATTTTGTTTTTCTATTAAAGAAAAAAGCTAACTATGACATTCAGAAATGAAAATACTTAAAAATTAGTTTAATCATAACAATGCAATTGATCTTTGATGGCCCCTAAACTGATGTTATGATTTTATAGATGCTAAAACACTTTTAAAATTGGTAACAGGAACATCATTAGAGATCAAAATAAATGTAGTGAGCCCTGGTCTGCTGTGAAAAGCACTTTACAGGTTCCAAACTTAAAGCAAAGGCTTTCACTAACTTATCTTACATTTGCTTATCTTCCTTCAGCTACTTCAGTACCACAGCAAAATCTACTGCTGAACAGCCTGGCATATCTTCAAGCTAATGACTGCAGCTCCAGTCTAACTGTTAGAAGAATTGAAGCATAATTTTTTGTCTGAATGTGTTTGTGCAATATGTTGTTATCCCTGGGAAAAAAATTTTGTAGAGGGTCATGTCTCTGGACATCTCAAGTACAGATACTTCCCTTGATACAGCAATCAAAGCAGGATAATACAGAGGAGAAAAAAAATCTTGAAAAATATTATGAGAACAGTGTGTGAAAATTTTATAAAATATGCGAAAACATGATGCTCTTTCAAGGTTCACAAATCTGTTCCAACAGCTGTCCAACAAGAAGAGGCATGCATACATATAAAAGCAGAAGACTGAAGGAGAGAGAAAAAAATGTGTTGAATAAATGTATTGTATTTTCAGATTGGAGTTTTCTTAATTTTACTTGAGGGTGACAGGTGGCAAAGGGAAGACCAGTAGATTTCCAAACACAAAAGCCTAAAAATTCCAAGTGGCTGTGGAAGCAGTCAAAGACACTCAAAGTGTCTTTTGTTAGGAAAAATCTTAAATAACTGGTTAGCCAGGCATCTCTTTTGTGAGCTTTGAGTTTAGGACAAATTCTAAACAAAACGGGTCAGTTTGCCAAGTGAGGACTCTTGGCTTTGCAAGCCTGGGGTATTAAGGACAAGGCAAGAATTTCTTTTGATGAAAACAGTTTGCAGTGCGAAAACATACTTATCACAGTAAACACATAAGGGAGACTGGAGAAACAAAAACTGTGCATTCAAATCTTTGGTTTTTTTTTTTTTCCTGGCTAAAACATTCAAACAATGGTCTCACAAGTAAAACACAGCTATTTCCATTCATTATTTTCAAGGACAATAGACAGATACCATCCTATTCAGAGAAACAAGTACTTCATTTGCCATTTCTCATTTTAATTAAACCGTCTCTCTTACATACCATTTGTCACTGTTTGGGCCAGTAAACCTTGAGGAGGACAAGCAAATATTTGCCTCCATGTTCTTACAGGTATTGAAGGTGCTGCTGCTGGTTCTGGAGGTTGCTGAGTGCCATGGTTCAAGAGAGCAGTTTCTTCTGTTTGTATATTCCCATCAGTACCTTTGGCCTCTGTTGGTGGTCCCTGCTGAATGAAAACAAGGAGACTCCCTCAGAAGTGGCACTGTATGTATCTGAAGTAGTGTGCAAGACCCAAAGTCAGCTGAGATGCACTGGATCCACACTGGCTACAGATGACTATGGTAGCTAAATGACCACTGTAGGAATGTCCACCTTTGATGTATTTTTGGCTCTGTGTTTGTTTTTTCCATGGCCTAATGAATTGCATGTGAGAAACTTCAGGACATCTGCCTTTTTATATGCAACTGACCAGGCTCCTGTCCCAATAGATATAGCACCTGTGCAGTAACAATATTTGCATATTTGATGAAGAAACAATAATAGCAAGCCAGGCTCAGCTTGTCTTGTGTACAAAACAAAATATTTATTAATATTTTCTACAATTTGATAAGGTTCTGCTTCCAGACTGGATCTCACAATACAGTTAACGATTAGCATCATTCTAGTGAGACAGTGATTTTAATGTAACTCCTAAATAACTTCTGTTGCAAAGCCTTGAACCAAAATAACAAAACAAAGATGAAAGAAACAGCACAGCTGGCCAGCACAAGCATTACTCACATGATCCATTGCTGGAAGGCTCAAGCTGGTAAGCCAAAGTAGAGATGGAGAAATACTACCCTGGGAGTTATTCCCTTGAAGTTCCTTGAAGCTGTTCTCTTATACTGGTACATCTACTTATCCATATTCATAGCCAAAGCAGTTTTTTACCATTTTTGGATGTGTCTGACTACATTTTAGCATTATTTTTGACAAGTTAATCATCTACCTTCCTGTATGATTATTCTTGTCAGCATATTGTCATACTGTAGACATGGAATTCTGCTTATAATGTGGTTTGGCCCTTCTCCAATAAGAGTTCCACATTTCTGATTATTTTTCTGTCTCTTCCCTCTCTCTCTCTCTATATATATTCCTTACTCAGAGTCATGATTGGAACACAAATCTTGTGAGCTTTCAGCATGGAGTTACTTGTTCACTCCATGATTCTGTGATCACCATGTGCATAAAGATGTGCCATATAGACATCTATATGAGATACACTCAATACTATATGCTAACTTTTAAGTGCCTTTTATGTTAAGAATTTTATTATTTAAAGAGAGAGGAAAAGGAAGGTTCTCTCTGAGTAGAACTATATTTTGAGATACTAGTTAATTACCTCACTTTGCTCATGCATGGGAATTATGTCATTTCTCTCATATACTGATGGTTCAGAATCTTCACTGTCACTTCCATCTTCCTTTACCATTGTTGCAAACCTAAAGAAAGAAATAAAGGTGGAAAAGTTAAAGAGAAGCAAATAATAACTCTTTTCCAAATGGACAACTTCTCAGTGATGTTGTCTTTTCCCCACAGACCAGGTGGAAAAGTCCTCTCAGCCCATTTCAAGTTTAATGGTTTTTTTGTGCCTCTGTATGCTGTACATAAGAACAAGAGACAGAAACTAACAGAGCAACAGTATTAAGCTTACAAATTCAAGCACTACAAAAAAAAAAAAAAATTCCAAATCTTAGAATCACAATTATCTGTGCTAGCCTCTTCATTCCTTCTTAAAAGTATGGCTGTAATACATCTTTATCTATTTGTGCCTCCTTTCAGCACATAATAAAGGTTATTTGCTGTCATCACCACTTATCAGGACCATAAGTTCTGAAAGAATCACAGGCCCTGCGCACACATCAGTGCAAGAGACCATTTAATAAAGTTAGAACAACTATAGTTTCTTAAACTCTAAGAGGTTTCTAAAACTTCAGGAGGGGACACTTTTCCCCTAATTTAAGCCTGACTGATCCAGGTTGATTTTCAGAGGAATTTTAAGAACGTGTTTCTGTTAGATATCACTAGGTACAAACGCATTGACTGAGTATCTAAGAAAGTGAAGATGCCTGTCTGAATAAAGATCAGGACTTTTAGCAGCTTGCAGTCTGATTAAACATGGCTCTTTTTTACTGATTATATTCCATGGAGATACTCCTCAGAGTGGGAAATAAGATCCAAACACCCGTTTCTGGGTAATTATCATCATATTTGCTCACTCTAACTAGTCCACTTCTTGTCCCATAGATTCTAACAAGAGATATGGCAGTGCATTGTTTTGTATGTCAGATTTTTTTTGTGCACGTATTTACTGTAGTTTCACAAGTGTGAGCCTCCAAGGGGGGGCAGGATACATCTGGAGACAAGGCTTGATAGTGTTCTCTGTTACAGCAAAGGTTGGCATATATTCTCCATCAGCTAAATTTCTTCAAGTCTTTTACATTGCTCTGGCCATATAAACCACCAGTGAAGTTCAGCCAGAACTTTTGAGCCAAGAAATTCCTTCCTTGCTAGATTGTTGGAAGTAAGTCAGAGCTGATTCTCACAATTATCAAGCCTCATGTTTAAAATTAAATACTTGATATTTGGTAATGTCTGATGCCATAAACAAAGACAAGGACTGTTCTAACACCTATGACGTTTTGTTTGAGCCGTTCTGATATGAAACCGGCCTGAGGCTAAGGCATAGAAGAAGAATACAGAGCCATAGGTAAACACTTTCAGTGTGTTCTAAGTTCATAGTTTTGCTTTTTTCCCTTTCCTTTTTAAAAGTAAAGTGTTTATTTAGTCAATTTTCAGTACTTTTCTGTATTTTTAATTAGTACGTGCGGAACAAATTAGTTGTGTTAGGGTTTTTTAATGACACGATACTTTCGGTTTGGTTTTTTTCCAGCCTTTCGTCGGGGCTAGGAATCCACAAATTCCAGTCCTCCTAACTAGAACAGAAAGTACGAGCAATGTACCAGTGCCTCCCTCCTTCCCTTCACTGACCACTTTTCCCAGGGTGGATTTATGTACTTAATTGTGCACTTGGTTTGCGTGTGAGTAAAGGACAAAAGGATATTGTTCTCCATCCAGCTTTGCACAGGCAACATCCCAGATCTTGGAGTCACTGTTGACACAAAACACATTAATACTTCTGAGAAAGGCAAGTCCACCTCGCCACAGCTTCAGCTCCTGAAAGCGCTGTTCACAGCAGTGCGTGAGACAGGAAAGATTGGCTAAGCAGGGATGTTGGATGTTCTGTTTAACAGGAATGGTTTCAGAGAGTGAACGAGGGGTCTAATAGTGCTGTCCTTACCTGGTTTGTGGCAGGTCTTCACCGTGTCAGCAGGATCAAGAACCTACTTTCAAGAATTGTCCTTTTGGATCAACGGGACCAAAGTGAGTAGTTAGTGTACTTATGTCAGCGTGGGTCTTTTGGAGGTTCACAGGTTTTGGGGTTTTTTTTTGGGAGGGGGGCTTGTTTTGGTTTTTCGATTTTACCTTCTATGCAAACAAAATCCTTGATTGAGAAATCATTGAGCAGAATTTGTAACTCAGGGTTAAGGCCTGTCCCATGGAAACGAGCCAGTGACAGACTTATTTTAAAACCTCCCTGTAAAATAACACTTTTCTTGTTTTGAAAGCAGAAAGGTTGGTATTAGATCCTCTCATTTTAGTTGTTTTTGGGTAGTGAGGGAGTGCTGACTGACAGGGACAGCACGTGCATGCCTATGGCATGAGCTCTGCTGCCTCAGTGACTCTCAGCATTCTGCTTTGCACGCAGAAGGTACAGAAAGGAGTGCAAATGAAATACTACAAATGCCATCAGTGCAACTGGCACGCGGGATAAATAATGACTAAAACACCCAAACCATCATTATCCACAAAAAGGCGCTAAGTAAACCCGGGTGCAGCCTCCTGCCTGCCAAGCCTGCTCTCAGTTCCACCCCCCGTGACCCCTCCTGCTGCAACGCGACAGAGGGGCAGAAAACTCACCTGGGGCACGGCGGGAGCAGAGCGTGGGACGCGCTCCCTGCGCAGCCTCTGGCCGCCGCGTCCCCGAGCGCGGGCACCGGGAGGGGACAGCCCGCTCCAGCGCTGCAGCGGCTCCGGCTCCTCCTCCGCCGCCGCCGCGGCTGCCGCAACAGGCCCTCCTCCACAGCCACAGCTTCCCCAGGCCAGCAGCTGGAGCTGGGGATGCCCGAAAGGGCTCCCCGCATGCCCTGCTGAATGGGTCGCCGCGGCAAAGGCGGCAGGACGCTGGCCATGGTCCGAGCTGTCAGGTTGGTGTGAGCGATGGACCGGACCTGAGCCCATCCGAGGCTCTGGATACCTAGCAGGGCAGCCAGGAAGAAGATTTTTGTGTCCTTCATAGCCAGTCCCCCCATGACATTCATTGCATCCTGCACATACGAAAAAGGCTTTCTGTGCTGCCTTTCCCATGGCTGTGGGAAGATGCATGGGGAAGCCACACACAAATCCTTTAACCCAGGCTACAGCGTTGGAGGAGTTGGAGGTTTGGTGCAAGGAAAGAGTAAGGAGCTCTTGCTGATTCTGCTCTGAGTGCACCCAGACAAAATGCACTGGGGCAGGCAGGTGAATTAACAAAACCCAACCAACCAACCCCCAAAACCACCCCAAACAAACACAACTTGCATATTTATGTTGTTCCCATCCCAGCATTTCAACTTCTTAAAGATAAAGCAAGTTCATCCATCTCATCTCTAAATGCACATGAGACAGACCTTCTCTTTTTCTCAACCCTAAATTTGCAAGCCACACAGTGCATATGAAAGCAGAGTCAAACGCCGCATGTTGCTACTTTGCTCCTGGTATCATCACACAGAACTAAGCTGACTACGAATCCAAGAGAAAATTAAAACATGTTTTTGATCAGATTAAATTTTCCAGAAGGACTTGCAATCAGGGAAGTCTATTCCTCCTTCCCCCACAAGAGAAATTTGACCCAGAATCTGAAAAGTCAAAAAGCCTCTTTATATTATCACTAGGGTGGAAAGAAAACAAAGAGAATTACCCAGTTCCATTAAAAACAGACCAGGGAATTAAGAGGTCACAAGAGTATTAAGAAGCATTTTCCTTTAGTAATTCCAACAAGTCTGCTGAAAAACCTCATGACACTGGAACACATTTCAGAGTTGCAACTGTTAACACCTCCTTGAAAAGCACTGCTAATAAGGCAAGAGCCAGCAAGCTCTGTTGACTTTCACTTTTCTGGTCCACCGGATTCTTGGCCTACCATTAAAAAAGCCCTTTTTGCCTTTAGTGCAATTTAAAGGCAGGTGGTAGTTACTTTCTTGCACAAGTGCTTTGACAACAACAGCAGCAGCAGCAGCAGCCATTTTTGAGCAGCACCTGTATACTACAATCGCCTACAATTGCTGCTAAGTGAGCTTAGAAACGCTAAGTAATGATGTTCAATATGCAATAAGTATAATGAATTTTCTCTCAGATTCTTAATTGTATTTTCAGAATACACAGTACAAGTTCCCTGTGTTACTGCAGTGGGGAAATTTTCTCTTTTCAAGGTAAGCCTTCTGCACCTACTACAAAAGAAGGACTTTGGTCTTCGTATTAAACTCTGAAACCATTGACACCATGTACTGCCAGCCTCAACTTTTAATATTTGAATTTATATCAGTGAACGTTTGTGGAACCATTTTGGATAACTTTGGATTTCTGCCCCAACTTGATCCTGCTTGGCTGCCAGCGTTGCTTGATTGAAATACTAGATTCTCTAAAACCTTATAAACAAACTACACAAGGTCAGAATGCTCCAACCATGATTAAAGGTAAATGTTAAACCCAAAATGAGCCCAAGGAAGTCAACATCCACAATACTTTCTTATTTGTAAAACTTACATTTACATACAATTATTTTAAAATAAGAGGCCAGATGTTAACTAGACGTGTTTCATTATCTTTGAAATCAAATAATTTATATTAATGCTTCAGCTGACACTGAAAATCTTAAGTAATAATTTTATAAACATGCCAGTTGTTACAGAAACACACACACAATTTTGTACATTTTTCCTGTGCTTTGATTACTGATGAATCATACTGTCTTAGGGTGATTCAGTAGCATTTCTTCTGTAATTCCTCCCTCACGTATACATGTATTTAATGTATATGAATATATGTATGGAATGACATAGAGTTTCATTTATGAAGTAGATAAATGGAGCTATGTGCAGTTGTTAAAGGTAACCATATTTATAGGCAGTCAGACCACATAATTCATGTTGTTTTTAAGCAGTATGTTAACAAAACAAATGCTTTGTGAATTCAGGTTTATTGCCTTACATCTCTGGGTCAGGACCTATGTTTTTTCTCAGCATATGAAATTGGACAATAATAGGTTTCTATTTAATGACTCAAAGCTACCATGTGCTATCGCAATAAAAACATCAGCACATACTCTCGTAGAAACAGCCCTTTTCAGAGAAATTTTGCCTTGTGCTTTAGTGTGAACTGCATTGGTACTTGAGAATAAGGCATAGAGCACCAAAGTGTAGAACGTAGCAACAGATTTTACAGAATTTGTCCAATATTTAGTACATAATTTTGGAGAGGAATATATTGGCTCTATCTAGAGTGGTAAAATCCACTCCTTTTGCGCTCCAAGTCAAGCATATTCATGGAGATCCAACCATGTATTTAAGAATGCTCCTCTCACATATGCCCCCATCCATACCTACTAGAGTAATGTCCTTGCATAGTATTTTCTGTACATGAAAATATAATTGTGAGTATTTAATTTCCAAATACCTTGCAAGATGAGAATGAAGATAAACTTCATTCCTTTCACTCAGATTTGCTTAAAACACAGTTCAGATTTTGTACCTTGAATAATATTTTTGGCCCCCTGAAATCTTCAACATTAAACTGCTGTTCTTTCATGTTTTTGGAGTTGCCATAAATTGAAGCCACATAAAGTATGTTTTACTCCAGTATTTCTCTATTTAAGGAAAAGTGAATCAGTAAGATCAATCTAGAGAGAGATTGCAGCAAATTTGTTTAGAAAGACATCATGTGCGTGATCTCAATCTTTGCAAGAAACACCATCCTCATTTTTTGCCCATCGTAGTATGAATTTCCATTTGCAGGTAGAGTCAATCACAAGCTCCATCCTCCATCGATGATTAGTTCATTACCAGTCACATAGGCAGACTGAAATGACATAAAAGAAACAATGATTTGAAGTAATTTTTTACGGCTGTTAATTATAGGGAAACACTTTTTCTTTAAATGAAAAAAAAAGCTTTCTTTTTATACACCTTTTTTTGTTCTACAAAAATATCTGAATAAGTAATATAATATCTACATATAAACAAACTTAGAAATTGAAGCCTTTTACTTAATTCAAGGAAGTGAGGCAAAAGTATTTTTAGAGGCATTAAGATGAGAATTCATCCTGAGAGTACAAATTTACAAAAGCTAGACTTCAGATATCTTACCTGCAGGAATAAATACCTCACACTATGACATTATTAAGTCTGTCCAGCTGAGCAGAATCAGACCACATCAGCCAATAATTATAATGGGACTTAACTGAAAACTTAGATTATACAGATAGTGGGGTAAGCATCTGAGCTCTTGACCTTCTTCCCTATGTCAGTTCCGAAACATACTGAATATATTGAAAAAATGGAATTCTCTTTACACATGGTGGAAAACTCTGTGTGCAGACTGGAAAAAATTATTAGTGTTATGGAAATACCTAAACCAAGATGAAATTGAGAAACAGACTACTGATAGATAGCAACATTCATACTGAACTAAGTCCATTAAAGCATTTTGACAAGGACATCAGGACTGCTGGACACATCCAGACAAATCCAGTCCGGTTTTTGAGTCTCAGTAAATTTACAGCAGCTGAAACAACGTTGGAGTGTGCTCATTAGTGTTGGTGCTGTTTGCAGTGGCCATCAAGAGTCTGGTGTGTAACAACCACAGCAGGTCTGTTGTTTTCCTTATGCTGGAATGGCAGATTCACCCTGAGCATGAGCTAAGATTTCCAGCAGCTCTACACAATTACTTGCCCTCGAACAGTAAAAGTAGGTGACGACTACTAATTCTACCTCCTTAAAACATGATCTAGCCATGGTGCAAGCTTGGTAAAGCTGATAGGCTCATTTCTCTTCACCATTCAGGATGAGCTGGGGTCAGTCAATTTGCTCAGGTGACATGAAACCACCAGGCTATGGCACCAAATACGTAATGTCTTGCAATCACTGTCAGCATTCGGAGTACTTTTTGTATTGCGGGTTGAACTCAGTAAAAGACATTATTACGGAAATAGAAACCAAATTATCCAGCTCAAAGACAATATAAATTGTCCTGAAACAAGTACCCTCTCTACTGTGAAGCGGCAAAGTAGCATGGGATTCTGTGACAGGACATTTTATTGTCTATACTTACTTCATCAGAGGCCAAGTACACAAAGAGATGGGCCACTTCTTCAGCAGTAGCCATCCTGGCAGTCTTCTGTCTGGCTAGAAAGTCTTTCAGCGCCTGGATACACAACAGCATTTGGTATATCAAAAATAAAAAAGCAATTATTTTAATCTATTGACATGTACAAAGCAATATTGGAAACAGGCCTCTAGTCATAACTTTCTTTAGTGCACTAAGTAGGGAATTAAAGCTGGAGAAATATAAAATCAACAGTGATGTGAATTTCAGGTTGAAAAAAATTAGGAGACTTTTAGAAAGCACCTAAATCTCTGGTTCCAGAATAAAGCCAACATAAAATCCTTCTTCCTTTGGTGGTAGATATTCCCATGTCCTTCAAATGAGAACTTGCAATTATCTAATAAGGATGGTTAAGCATCCCAAATAATGTTGAAATGCATAGGCCAGAATGCTCTGTCTGTCATGTTTCTGTACTACCTTGTGGCTGACACATGCCACAGTAGGTGAGGTCCTCTGCTTTTGCACTGGATACTGTAACCTACACTTGGAGTTGCCTCCATGGATGAGAGACCCGCTATATTCACTATGCAAGATGAACCTTCTGAGGCTTCAGCTCTGGTCTGGCCTTAATGCTTCTGTCTCGAGTACAAGCTGACCACACTTTCAAAGGCGACAGCAACGTTAAGTTATCCACAGTACTCTGAAATTGAGGACAATCTTGAATATGGGCAGAAGTGCAGCTATATATATATTTTTTTTAAAGAGAGTTAAACATATATACACATGTGACCAAGCTAATAAATTGCTTTCTCACCTGTTCTGGGTTAGGCTGGGCTTGGATTCTTTCCTGTAAAGATGGTGTGTCAACAGTTCCTAAACAAAATTTTAAATTCAGTGTTAAAAATCAACTGCATCAGCAATCATGACAGAAGTTTATTTGTTTTATTCATATGTCTTAACACCTATGTGTAACTTTGTAGTATAATTCAGGAGAAAGACCGCAAAGTTACCAATAGAGCACAGAATTTTAAATTTCAGTAGAAGGCAAGAGTTTTGAGAATTAGAGTCAGTACTCTTCAGATGGTTAAACAATGGTCAGACTGTTAGCTAGCTCTTGCCTGCTTCTAATTTCCTAGACCGGATCTTTGAAAACAGCTATTCAAATACTGTGAAATGTATACATAAAGTGCAGATACTAGATTAATTAGCCTAAATATCCAGTTTAACCACAGAGTAACAGCTTCTCTATATTAAGCCTTTCAAGCATGCTCTGTTCTTTTAGACTGCAGGTAACTTTAGTTACCTCTTGCAAGTCTATTCTTTGTTAAAAAAGCCAAACTAAATCTGGCCTTCTAGCATCTGCTCCTAGTTTACCGAATAATGTAAGAACACTTACCAGGACATATGCAGTTGCATCTGATGCCTTGTTCAATGAAATCAGCGGCCACAGCCTTTGTTAGCCCAATAACTGCTGCCTTTGAAGTACTATAGGCACACCTGTTCACAACTCCTAACAGAAGGTCCGTGTTAAGGCAGCACAGAAACATAGTTGAAAAGGAAAAACAAGAAAAAAAGAAAGAGCCGAATTTGTTCAATATGCACTGGCTTCTGGACTCCAGCATTTCCTGTAGCAGCTGTAGCCTTTCCATAAAGGCAGGTTAGCTAGAATGCCAACTGCCAGAATTCTACTCAGGTATACACCAGAGGAAAGAACACAATCTTTCAATAGTGTAAGTCTGGGGACTAGTCTAGAAAATGTAACAAGCAACAAAGATTTAGGAACAGCAGAAACCCATCTGTTAGTCATGATCAGGCTTCTTTTGAAAGCATAGTTACAGCACTTATGTAATTGTCATTTCTTCATTATATCTCTGAAGAACATATGTAGCAAGATATCACTAGAAGTAATTTTCCTTTTTAGCTAATAAATACTGGTAAAAAGGATGCTACAAAACATTGAAAAAGCTTGGAGGTAACGATCTGGAGTTTCTACAATTTTCCATCTGCGTCCTTGCATTTATGTTTGAGTTGAATGTGTTCACTTTTTCTTCTCCCCTAACTGCATCCCTCTACAGGATTTAGAAATAGCTTTGAAATTAGAATGTCCTCTAAATTCAAAGTTGTGCAATATTTATTTTGCATTTTGCATATCCATAACTTTAAAGATTTATATAAGGAACTCTAGCAAGCTACTGACCTTTGATGCTAGATGCCACAGAAGACATATTGATAATGTTTCCAGATTTCTGTTTAAGCATCTGCAAAAGAGTACTTATGTCACTCAAATGCAAACTATTTTGTCATCTGCAGGTTCAGCAAACAGCCCACAGCAACTCACAGAACAGCCCTACCTGCACTTGATACCCAGGGTAACAAAGCTTAATTGGTATGGCTAGGTGCTACTGACTGAAGCAGTAAGGCAGAGTCTGAAATTCTCCCTCAGTTCCCCTGAGCCATGTCGGGGATTGAAAGCTATGCCAGGAAAGGATTTTTTTCCTAGGTCACCACCTCTCCATCATTGCCCTCTTGTCTCCATAGTAAGTTACGCTACACAGACATCTGCTCATACCATCTACTAATGCAGCAACTCACTGATCCCACTCAAACTTTTCTTGTTTTGGAGAAAACTTTAGTCTTCCATAGCACAGCACTCTAGCATCTATGAATTGTAGCTAATTTTCTTTAAGTTATGACCTTTTTAGGCATCTTAAAACCTGATATACCTGAAGTTGTTAAAAAAACCCCAAACTTTGAAAATTAAGTTCAGCTAAGAAAAACCCACTCCCAAACAAACAAAAACCCAAAC